>MU839234.1:0-99585 GCA_030685235.1 Copromyces sp. CBS 386.78
ATTTTGGGGTGCATTAGCGCGCGGGAAGGGTGTAAGTGGGTGGGGCTACGGTGCCGGAAGACATTCATTACGGTGCGAAAAGACATTCTCTTATTAATAGATCGGTATTTGAAATTGAGTAAATTAACCAACTTTTTTAATATATTTAGCGAAGTATTGTAAATATAGGGTATATATATTCAAAAAACAGGATTAGAGAGAGTATTATACTATACTACTATTCAAAATCGAGTAGTCTAGCAATAAGAAAACGTAGTAAGAAATTCGAAGATTCTAGCCTTCTAATTAGTTAGATCGAAGATTTAGGGTAAGTATAGGTAGTTATAAGTAATTGTAGAGCGTGCATGAAAAATAAGGTTTTTGAGCCGAACGTAAAAAGGAGCAGTAGAGTAGTAATGCGTTATATCGTTACTACGACCCGAATACTGCAAAAATCTTAACTGGTTAACTTCTTACAGCGGAAACGAACAGGCCTTAACCCATTCAAGTTACACCAAAGTAAACAAAGAAAAGGGGCGAGCCCCACAGACTTGCACTTCTCTGCTTTGGAAGATTTGCCAAAGTCATCAGTAGATATCTTCTTTGATGAGCTAACGGGAGCTATGGTGAGGTTAGGGATGCACTATGATATGTGAACATTGATGCTTGAGCCATGGCAGAAAAGCGTCTGTTTTTTTTTTTTTTTTTTGAACGTGTTCGTCCCTTCCCAAGCGTCAATCGAGCATGCGCCGAGCCATCCCTGATGGGAAAGAGCATCCCAAGACGTGTGGAAGGTGCATCTCATCCCCATTCCTCTTCCTTCAAACCATGCCGCAATCAACCATTTCCCCAACCATCAAGAACCAAGCCTTTTTTCCGTCCCCGTCTACTTACCAACCGCACTTCCGATTCAAGATGCTCGCTTCAAGCGCGGCGCGCGCTCACGACCTTGAACCACCCAACACCCAATAGCCATACACCTATTCACCCGCGTAGCCATCATCGCCATCGCCATCCTCTCCCGGTCTTTCCGACGAGTAAAGCCGGAGATCTTCCACGACCCTCGGCCTCTCCTGATAACTGACGGTACAGAATCCAGCGAATGGAAATCCCATGGCGGTTAGGACGATGTGCAAAGCCCCAGTGTTTCCTCCAGGCGCATCATCGTTACACCCCTTCCCATCGACTTCATAGTCTCAGCTTCCCCAGCTTCGAGTTGCTCTCCAGCTCTCGAGCCATGCTCGCCGACACCATCGTCTAGTCCTTCCCGATCGAGTTTCATGCCATCACCATCACCATGCCCAGCATCGTCCCCAAGTTCTCGATCCATGCCCATGTCCACGTCCACGTCTTGATTCAAACCGATTTCGCTCTCACTCTTGTTCCTTGTCTTCTCCTGCCCCGACTCGAAACCCTCAGATCCAACGTAACCTTCCAACGCCTTCAACGCTCTCTTCGCCCTCGTCAACACCTTCCTTACTTCCTTCTCTACCTGCTGGCTCGGCAAAATCGGAAGAGTAAGCACGGGCGCTATAGCTGTCAAAGGCTTGTAGATCAAGGCGTGGGCCTCGTCTCTAATGACTTGAACGGCTTTGCGCTTTTGGGTTTGAGCTTGTATGTATCGAGAAGCGGAGGGGACGGGGGGCACTGGGGATGGAGAAGGCGCGAGAATGCCCCTGCTCTCTGAGACGACCAAGTTGTCATCAACGACAATGAACCTGGAGCTGGAAAGCTCTGGCTCGCAAAGCGACTGCACGAGGGCGTAATATCTTGCTATCAACCCGTTGAGCAAAGCGTTGTAAAGCTTGGTGAGGATTTTCTTGGTTTTGGGTTTGGGTTTGGACTTGCGGTGGTAATGGGGGTTGACTATCCAGGCCGTCTGGTGGGATGTCTTGGATTTGTGCACATGGGCTTGAGGAGCCGGTAGAGCAATTCGAACGCTTTTTGGTTCGCGTGGCGTCCATGATGTTGGACTGGGAGAGGTCGAGGTGAGAGGATGTTGCTTGTTGGGAGTCGCGGGGGGTGTTGGAGGTAGGAGGGTGAGGTCAAGGGGAGGTGGTCGCGGGCAGGACATGGTGGTGATGGGCTATATCAGGTCAAGGTGTCTGTAGCGGTGTCAGCTTTATGTCAGCGGATTGCCGTCTCTTGGTTGCTGCGGTGGTTCACCTACCTGCCTGTTGTTGCCGAGTCGCAAGGTGAGTGACGGTTCAGCTCAGTCTCAGATATCCAGGACGCTCGTTCACGGTTTCGAGGGTTCTGGTCCTGGCGTTTCTCTCATTGCTTCTCAAAATCTGATCAGGTGACGAGTTGCTTCCCAAATTCCAATTCCCCTCTGTTCAAAGGCGTTGACAACCAGTGTTGCTTGTTGGTGTTCTGGACGCAGCTGTCTTTGAAGGTTAGTTGATGGGGAAGAATCAACAATACCTCGAGTGAATTTTATTCTTGGACTCAACGATTCTAAAAAGAATCTTCTGCGCCGTGGTGAGTGAAGCATCAAGCCTGAGTTAAGACGTTGGATCAAACGCTGACGATCTTGAGACGACAGTCTTGAGATGGAGACGTTCTACTTCGGACTTCGGACAACCGCAACTACCTCGGATGACTGGACAAACCATTTATCCATCTCAAAAGAATGTAGGATCTGATTGAAGTGAATGGAACACACTCCATCCAGAAGGGAGGGGAGTAGTTCGGCAGGGGTGCAGAAGAAGCAGCCCAGCGCGACCTTTTTGCGACCACCAATATTCCAACCAAAACCCCAGATTTGAAACCCTTTCAAGTTGGCAGAAGAAAGGGAAAAATTCAATGGACACTGTTACGATATTTTGAATCAGCGTTGAATGCGACTAAAATCGCAAAAAGCCAAGTCCCCCTCTTAAGCTTGCAGAACGAACCTCAATCCTCCAGTCAGCGACCTTCGAACAACTGTACCACGGGATACCACGCACCCGGCAATGTTTTCATCAACGGGACAGGCATGGAACCACTGCGCTATAAAGGGAGTATGGGCCCGCGTTTGGGTAGAGGGGTCAGATAAGGGACTTTATAAGGTGCCCTACAGGTCTACATGTGGTAAATGTCCTACGTCGGGTGAGGTACAGGCCACCTTTGGTTCGAGTAAGTGCTATTTTCATTTCTTACTATCTCTTGCCGGTCGCTCTTCTCTAACCTTCTAAATCCCATCTTCAGATCTCTCATCCACCTCGTAAGTCCAAGTGGCAGCGCACTCTGGCTTTCACTTACAACCCGCAATCCCTCCGATCCAGACACCTCTATTGATCCTTCTTCCCGTCCCCAGACGCCATCTACTGCCTCCGACCCCACGAGTAATTCCAGCTCCAACCCGCGCCCGGATCGCAAGGGTGCGCCGAAGGAAGATATGCCCTTGGGTCAACTCCTCCAGATTCCTCGCTCCAGATGCTTTCCTCGGGCTCCTTCATATTAACATTATCCTCCACACTCTCCTCGTCGACTTCTTCCTCATTGGCGTGGTCCTCCCTGACGGTCTCCGTTTCGCCCACGTCGTCCAGCTGCATCCCGTCATCATCGTCATCTGGCTCCCTCTTCACAGGCCCCTGCTCCACCTTGGCCTCTGCTCGCAGAAGCTCCTCCCAGTCCACCGGCTCGTCAAGCATATCCTCCTCCATTTCCCTGAACATGGCCTCGATCTGCTCGTCGGTGTATTCGGGCCACTCGATGCCCTGGAACTGGGCGCTCATGTCCATGTTCAAGTCCATGTCTATGGCAGGACCCATGGCTACATCCTGAGCATGGACACTCTGCTCCCCTCCCCTCTCCCTCTCACGACCCCTTTCCTTTCCCTCCCCCTTCCTCTTACTATTGCCCCGCAAGCTCACATGCACCTTCCCCAAAGGCTGCAACGGCTGCCTCAACCGCCCACTCCAAATCCTATGATTCACCTCCACCTGCAGCTCCGCCAAGTCCCTAAAACAGCAATCCAGCTGTTGCTTCAGCAACTTCTTCCTCTCTTCGTCAAACAGATCCTCGAACCGCTCAAACACGGCGCCTCTCATGACTTCCAGTTCATGAGCGTGAAGTTCTAGTTGGTTTTTGATGTCTTGGATTCTTTCCGCGTCTTGAGCCGCGGCCGTGGCAGCGGCAACTGCTTGTTCGTAGACGTTGACGGGACCTGCGGAGCGTAAATGTGGGACGGAGGGAAGTGTTGGAATAATTGGTACGGGAACGTCGTTCACTCGTTCCTGTAGGTCCCGGCAGATCTTGGAGACAGAGACAAGGTCGCGGGGGAGGTTGTGGCGGAGACGGCGGAGGCGGAGGTGGGAGAGGGTGAGGACGCTGGGATGGAGTTGGGGACGCTGGATGGGGATGAAGTCCGGGGCAGCTTCCGGAGCGGCTTCCGAGGAGGGTTCTTCGCGCTTGATACGGGGTTCTGGGCTGAGGAGTCGGGGGGTGTTGGCGAGAGAGGTAAGGGGGGAGAGTGTAGGGGATGTGAGGTCGTTCATCCTGTATGGATTTGGTTTGTTGTTAAGTGCTGAGACCTGTAGGTGGGCTTTATCGTTGCGCCGGGGTTGATGAGCTTGTCTTGATGTTCGAGTGCCTACTCGCTTGGTGATGTGCTTTCGTACGCTTGTTCTGGATCGATGTCGACGGGGCCAATCTGGAACTGGAAAAAGCGAATACCAGAGGGAGTATATAAGCCCTGGGGAAATTTGAGATATCATTTTCGCGGCCATCACGAGTACAGGCCGCCGCCTATCGTGACGAGAAATCATGGTGGTGAAGCTGTCGAGGTCGGTCGCAGTGAATTGAGCAGCGTACTGTACAAAGTGGACATAAAGGCATTATGGAGAAAAACAGTGATCCACAGCGTCTGTTTGGTACAAAGGGAACAACAACAAAGCAAGTGTTTGTCCAGAACAGCCGTGGTGTTGACGTGAATATCACTTTCTAAAGGATGATAGCTCATGGAATTGGACATATCGACTCCCCGACACTTACTGGCTTCCCTATGACGAGTATCCGTCGAACCGGATGGATGGCAAGTGCACGAGCATGTGCGTCGACAGCTACCGAAGCTCCGTTTGAAGACGCTTCTTCCGTCTTGTTGGCGGTTTGCTTTCTCACGGAAAGATATTGACAGGTAACTCGGATGAAGCTCATCAGATGAATGGCGTGTTCAAGTCCAAGCTTCCAGCATCTGAGACAACGAAGAGGATTCCGTGCAGTGCCACGGGGCCGGTGAACAATAGAGCGCGGTTGACAACCTCATTGTTTAGGACTGCTCGGATCAAAGGGCGGCATACATCGGGAACCGACGAGAGCTTGATACAATGGCTTCGTTGTCAACGAACCGTCTTAACGATCAGAAATGCTGCCGTCTTGTACGACGTAAATCCAAAGGTATAAATCCCACGATGTCTAACTGTCCCCTTCAGGGAGTTTTCTGGTAGCAATCATCCCCTTTTTCTGTTGCGGTAGCGGTTTTTTCTGTCTTTCTTACTTTAACCTTCATTTGTCGGTTCCAAGCTTAAGGACTCTGGCAGTCACCCTATACGATCTTTACAGTCACCCTAAAATTTCCTTGACGGTCGTTCAATATACTTGCCGCAGGTCGGAAAAAATTATCGAAAAAACATGAAGCACGATATTCCCCTTCCAATCCCAGAGGTCGCGCACCCCTCGGGCTCTAGCCAGTCCAGTCCCCAAGACCCCTCCTCTCTCTCAACCCCCCAGGACACCACCACCTCCTCCGACCCCGATCCTGATCTAGTAATACCCGAACAGGAGCTTGCCCCTATCAAAGCCCGCGTAATGGAGTATATCCACCGGCACACCCGCCAATTCCATCATGTCTACCACTCCTCCTCCTCCTCCTCCTCCTCTCAGTCAGGCGAAGGTAGAGGAGAGTTACACCAAACAGTCCAGATGCTCAAGCGAGCTCAGAGAATCAACTCCGACCTCTGGTTCGTGCAACGGTCGCTAACCGACAAAAAGGGGATTACCAAAACCCAGCTGAACACGCAGCTCTTGCCTAAGCTTGAGGAGTGTCGAAAGGAGTTGGATGCGTTGGCGTTGAATGGGTTGAAGAGACAGATTACTGATAGTAGAGGTAGCAAAAGGGAAAGGGGGGAAGTAGACCGGGAGGTAACCAAGAGCAAGAGGGAAGCTACCTCTAAAAGGGAAGCTAGTCCGACGAAGCAGAAGCAGCAGCAAGCCTGGAACAAGGCTAAATCGTTGGCTTCGAGACTGGTGAGAAGTTTGTTTTCCGTTTAACTTTTCGGAGGCCGGCTGCGGTTTTGAAGGTGAGGAGGTGAGAAGTGAAGGTAGGGGGCAAGGATGGTGAAGTTGGCGGAAGGGTGCAATCTTAGTTGACTGGTTGGTTTTGAATAATTTTGAATCTGAGTGTTTCCATCTTGACCCGAAAATCAGCAGCAGCTCTTGGTGTGTCTGTTGATTTCCACTTGGGATAGGAACTAAGGTAGGTAGATTGATCACAGGAGTGATGTATGGCAGGTGGCTGGTGGCTCCGGCAAAGACTCGCCCCCCCCCCACAGTCACGTCTTCAACTTCCAAGAGTCGCATTTCCAGTACATTTGACGCACCTCTAGCACTGCATATGCTCGAATTCTTTCCCAAACCCTAAACCCTAAGGCACCTAACCCATAGATTGTGTCAGTCGGGCACTGGAACCTGAAAAAAAAATCATGCTGGAAGTCTTTGCGGTGGGCTCTTTCCCTGACGCATTTCCATACGCCGTCAACCGGATTACTTCCTGTCATTGATGCCACAAAACTATCCAAGACACAGGCTGCTCTTTCTGCACTCCATCAGCGAACAACAAAGTGTTAAGGTGCTAATATGGCGGGAAGGATGGTGGGAAACCGAAGGATTCATGTACTGCATCCCCCTATCAAATTGGTTCAGTTACCACAATCGAACATGTCTTCGCCAATATCACCATTCAACAGCCAAAACCATACCTCGGCCGCCCCAGCGTCAACCCACCCCGAGGTACCGTGCGCCCCTCCGACCGTAAGAGAGCCTGTGATACTCGGAACTTGGAGGGAGGGGATCCAGCTGACACCAGTCACTTACCTATGTCTAGACCATGGGCGGGGAGACCTTGTTTCCCAACCACGGCCCACGGAAGGAACCGACCAACACGATACCCTCATCACCCACCCTACATGTAGCTTTCCGTGCAGTCTCCGCACCCATTCTAGCTCAAGCAGTACCAGTATACACTGAACCCCCAATCTACCCCCCGACCGAGGCGGAAAAGCGTGAGGCACAGCGGCGTCTTTTGGAAACAGAATGGTACACCAAGCAGCCGAGCCGCCGTCGCAGGTCAGAATCCGCGATTGTTAAGAACGTGGCGCGAAACGGTTCACTTGCCGACGAGTTCAACAGCATGTTTGTAGGCCTCGAAGAATTTAGGAGATATACCCTTGGGCTGCCCACCGTCAGAGCCCCGTTCAACGCCCTGGTTTCAAGCATACGCAAGTTCAGGGAAAGTCTCAGGGAAGAGCTCGACAAGGGGAACATGAAACTTGTGACCAACTGGGCGCTGGAAATGGAAATGACCAATTGCAGGGACGCGTATCATGAGTTGCAGAGGGTCATACAAGCTGCGCTGAGACAAGTCGTGAGGGAGTTCTTTGTTGTTCGCGGGCCGGTCCTGGGCGAGCCAACAGAATATGAACGGAGGCAGACTTTTGTGCAGGAGAGCTTCTGGGTTTTGAAGGATTTAAAGACTACGTTTCCAGAGGCTGTGGAGGGGTTCGGGAAGCAAGCACGAGCTCGGCCGGCGGATGGAGGGGGTTGTGCGGCTCCGGCGAATTCGAGGGCTGACATGTTGTTGGACTTTGTTGATGGAGGTCGTGCTCAACAAGCGCCACGACCACCAAAATGGCCCGCTCCAACACAGACACTGATTTCTTATACGATACCAAACTCAACACAATCGACTCCTTCAACAACACCAAGCAGAAACCCACAGAAGAGGAATCGGGCGGAGAGTGAAGAGCCGCAAGATTTGGCTGTGCGCGTCAAGAGGACGAAAGTTGATGTGAGGCAGCAGTCACGACCCATAGCTCGCGCGGATGACGAGGAATGGCAAATTGTTGATCTGACATGCAAGGAGCTAAAGGCTCGTGGGAGTTGTTGGTCTTGAATTTGTTGAAGGGGCAAAACGTCTCGAGGTGTCTTGGGACTTGCTTTGGATTGCGCTTTTCTTGGATCAGCGGATGGTAGGGAAATTGGGATGCTGTAGAGCGATACTAGCTTGAGAACTAAACAGATTGAAATGTTCCTCATCAAGAAGACAGTGCTGGTCTGTGAGTGAAAGGGGAGTGACCATGGTATAGGCATCAGGGGAATGTCGTATTCGATGATATGGCACTGGATGGGTAGCATTGAACCCTAACCCTTCGCCTTGTTGAAGCGAAACCTAAAGGGGCTCCACATTTGACACCAATTGGAGATAGTGAAAGGCATGCCCCCTTTTGAATCTCGGGTGAATTGTTAAGAACCAAGTTTCCATTTGCAGTGGTAGTAGTGGGCAGTCTCCGACCCAAGTCACTCGAGGCTGAATGTTCTAGCCCACCTCGTCCCGCTTTCCGCCCCTTCCGTTGGAGGTCTTGGCCCCGGCTGACCCTAGAACGTCGAAACACTGCCCTGGAAGGCGAGCGCCTGGCGGTCGCCATTGGACGAAGGAGATGTTAGCGCTAGCGCCCATAATGCAAGATGGGTAGCAGGTAGCACCACTGGCAGAACCAATCACTAACAGTAGCAGCCACCACCATCACCCCAGGCAAATGCAACTTCCACTTCCCCTTCTCTTGACCACCTCACCTTCAACAACTTGGAAGTTCCAAGTCCCGTCCTTCCTCCTCGCTCCTCCCCGACATATTATCGACCAACCTAACCGACAACAACCCGCTCAGTCACGGCCACAGCGTTAGGTTCTACCGACTGGATACTCTTGCGATTGACCACGGCACTGACACGCCGGCGCGTGAGAGTCAAAGACCATCATCACAACTGAGCCATCACGACTGCTGCTGGCACAGGCTGGAAAGGGCAACCAACAAAGGACAGAGGGCAGGACCTGTGGATCGGTATATCATTTGGGGTTCCTTCCACTGGAATACGTCCATCGTTTTAATGGGTGAGTTCTGGTCCCTTTTCTCTTTCTGCTATTTCTGTTTCCATGTTTCCCCTCTTCCACAACAGTGTCGAATGCACTTTGGTCCCAGCCCCGGACCCCGAACCCATACCTCTACCTCGATCCGGCGCCGTTCCGTGTGTCTTGTGTGTGTCTTGGGCAAACTCCCGAGTCCTTTGATGGCCAGCATCTTCCCTAGCATGACGGGGCTTTGACAGTGCCGGCTTCTGTTATGGCATGAGGTGCCCTGTGATATCAGTCACTCGACACTACCTATACCCAGTCTCCACCAACGAACGGGGCCGCCGGACTGAATGGATGAGATTCACAGAATGGGGCCACAATGTCGCAAAAAGTCTACGAGAGACGGGACGGAGTGTTACGTCGAGCGGATCCGGGCGAGTTTAGCCGCTTTTGGTGATTCTGCAACAGAGTCTCCAGCATGCTGCTTCCATTCAGTCCGCGCCGTCTCGGTCTGCGTCTCCGTCTCGTTCGGCACAATGGTGGCCGCGTCACTGCAGGGAATCACTAGAAGCTTCATCACACATCACACTTCTTCCACTTCTACTATCTACTCCTCCCATTTCCCCAGGCCTCCTCCATTCAGCTGCCCCGGTCTGCCCGCCAACCAACAATTCGTCCCGTCTTCCTTGAACAACTCCAACTCCTCTCCGTCTTTCTTTTCTTCCTTTCTCCTCCCCGCTCCCCTCGCTCCCCTCCCCCCCTCAACAGCTCCAACCCTTCAATGGCCACAAGGCCCTAACCACCCGTCCTCTCTTCCGCTTGATCCCATTCTTCCCTTTCCAACATTTGATCATCTTTGTTTGGCCTGTTTCCCCCCGCATTGCGCAGCGCCCCTCGGTTGTTGGCCTGACCCTCGCTGACTCGATCGCTCACTTCCAATGTTTGACACAGAAAACCGACATCGCTAAACGTCATCCTTTTTTGCGCAAATCTTCGACACTCCTTTGAGGCCAGCCGGTTACTGCAGGAGCTTTCGCAAGTCTCGCGCCCATTCTACACGCCCTCTTTTCGCACACCCACTCACTTCGATCGCGTCGACTTCGAAAGTCTCGCTCGACTCTGCCTAATCCCAAGCAATAATTCTCCAATCACGTCACATACGCAACTGGAGGAGGACATCAGGGTACGTGCCAAATACCTACCCCACCCTGGCCAGCGAGGAGCATATCAGGTGGCTTATACACACTTGTCGTTGACGGGGCCAACAACGTTTTCCTCGGTTTGTTGGTGAAAAGCTTGTCCCATGACCGTCCGCCATCACAGAAGCTAACTTGCACAATAGCCTTTTTCTGCCTTGGTTCAGCTTTGCCTCGAGCCCCTAGCGCTTCGGTTACATTCTCCAGCCACCTTTCTCGACTAGCCGTTCCCCATCTCACGACCTCGTCCCTTCCCGACCCTCGGTCACGATCATGCTCAACATGTCCAACATTATGAGCAACCGCAACAGCACCCCCGAGGCTAGCAATGTCTCTTCGCTGAGGCCCCCCTCTTCTCGCGCCATTGGCTCCAACCACGGCCTTCGCGCCTCTGCCGATGTGGCCGCTCTTACCGGCGCCCAGGCCGCCGCAAGCCGTATTCGCCCGTCGTCCGACTTTTACGGCCAGCCGCAGTCCGGCCAGGTGCAGGGCGGTGCGGAGATGGACCCCCAAGACAAGCTGGCGCAGCAGTGGATTGCCGACATTGACCAATATGAGACCACTCTCGAGGAGATGGCTGCAGCTACGCTCGATCAGGACTTCAAGGATGAACTCAGCGCTATTGAACAGTGGTTCCGCGTCCTGAGCGAAGCTGAGCGCACAGCCGCCCTTTATGCTCTGCTTCAGCAGACTACCCAGGTCCAGATCCGTTTCTTCATCCAGGTCCTCCAGCAGATGGGCAAGAACCACCCCATGTCGGGAGTTCTGTCCCCTGCTAACTTTGACAAGGGTTCGTACTACTGCCCCATCGCTTTGCTGTTGAAATGCCATGCTGACATTAACTCTTGCATTTCTATAGATCCCATGTCGAGCCGCTTGAGCGATGCTATGGGCAAGCTGGAAGTCGGGTCGGCCCGTAACTCGCTTGCCCGGCCCAGTGGCGGCGCCAACAAGAGACACTCGGGTCTGGATCAGACCACGATCAACACCATGTTCCCGGATGCTGTTGCGGCCATTGCTACGGAGAAGGCCAAATTCACTCAGCAGACAGGCAACCCTCCGCCTTCGAACCGTAACAGCCTGGTTGACAACCGCAACTCCCTCGCTGCCCCCACGGTTTCCGGCCCCAAGGATGACACCAATGGACAAAACGCGGCCTCCCCGTGGGGTCCTAGCGACGCTTCTCGGCCCAAGTCATCCACCGGCCAGACTCCGATGGGCCAGTTTGTGCAACCCCCGCCGTCGGCCGGTGGTTTGCGTTCCCCTCGCCCTCCGCAGCTGAGCAGTAACTCCAACATTCAGAGCACGACCCTTACTGCGGCTGAGCCGCAGCTGACCGAGCTCCCGCTACTATCCCCTTACACTTCAAGTGGTAACTGGGCCTCGATGGTCAACACACCCATGGTTCCAACTTTCGGCCAAACGCAAGGAAACAATGCCGATATGGTAGCCAACGCGACAGCCATGAAGCTGGCCGCACTCTCGACGGTAAACAACCGCTTTGCTTTGGACGACGCGCGCCGCTATCGCCGTGCTCGTTCCAACGACGGAGCACCTGGCCAGAATCACGGTCAGATGCCCCTCTCGCCTGGACCACAGGGAATTCCGAGCACCAATGTGGTCATGATCAACGAACACGGGCAAGTCTTGAGTCACGACCATGTTTTGGCGCTTCAGCAGCAACAGCAGCACGGTCTGCAACAGGGTCTTGGCGGCTTCGGTGGTCATCGTTCACGCCCCACCTCACCCGGTATTGCGGTGCCCAACTACGGCCCCGCGCTGCAGTTTACCTCGCCGCAGAACAATGGCTTCCTTAGTGCGTATGATAGTGGTGCACCCGGCTTGATCAACAATGGACTGGTTCCAATGATGGGTCAATTCAACCTGGGCGGTCACCACGCAGAGGGCTATCTTTCGGATCATTCTGAGATCAACCGTGGCCGCTCTCCGCGTGGTCGGAGAGGCAGCTCGAAGCCGCCTGAGGATCCCACCGACCCTACTCTCCTGCAGGATATTCCTAGCTGGCTGCGGAGCCTGCGTCTGCACAAGTACACAGACAACTTGAAGGACATGAAGTGGACGGATCTGATTGAGCTAGACGACAAGCAGCTGGAGGAGCGTGGTGTCAATGCTTTGGGCGCTAGACGCAAGATGCTCAAGGTCTTTGAACAAGTCAAGGGTGAGTCTTGCAATTCCGTATGTAGCCAAGTGGATCGAAAGCTAACAAACAACCTACTGCAGAGGCCAAAAACGAGGGCAAGATCTAGCATTGACATGTGTTGCGATTGAGATCCAGGATAGGCACTCACGAACTTGGGATTGGCGCCCACTGGACTCGCCAACAACAAGGCATTCTAACCAAGGCCTGTCAACGATTACGTAGGGCAGAAGTGTTGGAGTTTGTGGCGATCTTGTTCGGAGATACAGGATGGTGTAGCCGGTATAAGCTACCCTAACTGGCAAACCGTTTTCTTTTCTTTTTCTTTTTCTTTTTCGTTCGTTCTGATTTAATGTCGACAATGCAATAGTGTTGCAACCTATATATGGGGACAAGAGGCAGATGTTTTTGGAGTAGAGCCGAATTGGTGGGCAGCAATGATTCCCACTCATTTCACATGTCTAGGCAACCGTGAAAACACATTGGAGGAGGATCATGAACAAGCAGGTGAAGATCATTCAATACGCGAAGGTATATCAAAGATTAGCGATGAAGTCGATGCGATATGGAGTTTGCGGTGGTGGAAAGGCCAGATCTAAGGCCTGGAATACATGGAGGAAATAAGAGTTGTAGTTGGTGAGGTGATATTTGTGGGTATTGGTTGTCAGTGTAGGGAAGCTAGCGAAGATAATCCAGTTTTTTATAAACACTCATGCCTCGTCTAAGGTCAAATGGCAATTTTTAGATCTCAAGATGACTTCCGTGTCTTCATCGGATGATAGAGTGATAGAGTGAGAGAGTGAATGGTGGAGGTTGCCAGAAGGTCCATTTTAACTGGGTCCTTCCGAAGTGGCCCGGTTCTGATTGGCCAAGAGTTCAATTTTGGACTTGTCAATCCGTCTTTCACGACTCGGTCATCTTCACATGTACAACAACCTCATCAACCTCCAAATATCAATCTCAATCTGGTACGTTGTTTTGTCGCAAACTCTTTCCTAGACCAGAACGCAAGTCGTTACTCGGGGGTTGCGGTGTGGCGGGCCGTTTTTTACCCCCTCTCCATAAGAGAGGGGGTGGAATAAATGTGGGCCGGTAAAATAATCTGGGATAGTGCCGATCTAGCTAATGCAGATTTCGCTATTAACGCCCTGCAAAACCGCTTATTTGCATCGTAATTTCGGATAACCACTTTGCCGCATTTCGTATTGCAATATTATAAAAACTCGCTGTCTTTAAAGCTATAATTTAGAAATATCAGTAAAGATATTTATAAATTAATAGAGTTTAGTCGTTAACGTACCGTAATACTAATACTTAATAAATTACCCGACCCCGCTAGCCTCTCTAGTGCCTATACCTATTTAGCCTTATAGAAACGGCGAAACCCCTCCTCTATTAAAGAGATTACGAAGCGTACTAAGCAATCTCGAACCTCTATCGTTCGCTATATAAAATCGTTGCGTAATAAGGTTAGACCTATTAGTTCAATTCGTTTATAGGGCCGCCCGCGTATATTAACGAACGAAGAGGAGGATACCTTCGTTATATATACTATATTCTATTTTAGGGGACGGTTCCCAGTATTTCGAAAAATAGTAATAAATATAGTAAATTCGTTAAGGGGGTTGCGCGGGGCACTTACTACGTATAATAGTCGTTAGTTAATACGGTTCTTTAAAGATTATTCTAAATTCAAAAATTTAATATATTAAATTATAAATATTAAACGGCGGTTCTAGGAGTTTAATAATAAGTCCGTCGACGATTAGTTTAACTAGTATAAAGACGAAGCCGCAGCGATCTTAGAGCGCGACTATTAGAACGTTAACGAAATAGGTATAAGGATCGGTTATATTATTAGCGGTCGTATACGAATTATTATTTTAAGAGAATTAGTAAATAAGAAGGTAATTAAGGGAGATCGTATATAAATAATATTAATTGAACTAGGTAGTTAACGGTTTTAATAACTATAAATTAACAATATTACTAATAGGGAGTTTTACACCTTTATAATATATATAAATACAACCGGTCAACGTATACTAGTATACCTAATCTTTAAAATTAATTTAATAGAAGAGTTTCTAGCTAACGATTTCGAAGATAATATACGATTTACTAAATCTACAACCGGGTTCTCGAATACTAAACTTACGTTAAATTGGCTCAAATATTTTAACCGTTATTCTTTCAAATTATTTAAAACTTTTAAAAAATAGAAATATAGTTTTATAGAATAATAAAGTTATAACGAGTATAATATAAATCTAGACGGTAGGAAATTTAACGATTATTGTAAAGGAGTAGGAAAGAGGAGGGTTTTCAATAGTAATCCTATATATTAATTATTCATCATTAATAACTTTAGTAGCTATTATAATATCGTTATTAAATAATATATTAATGCCTTCGATATTAAACTTATAGCTCTACCTCCTTATTCCACCTATCTTATATAGCTATTCGATATTAGGGTTTTCGGCTCGCTTAAAGTATATTATTAAAAAGTTTTATACAAATACGTTTAATATAATAAATATACCTTTATCTATTCGACCTTCGTAAAAGAGTTAAAACGTATCCTTAACGTTAATATGATAGTTTATAATATTATAATTAGATTTATAAATATAGGGCTCTAACTAATTAATAGATTTCAAATAATAAATTAAATTAGAATAAAGTAACCGAAGGAGATTATATTAGTATTACTATCTTTAATACTTAAATCCGACCGTTTCGAAAGATTTATTTAAGCGGCTAATAAGATTAAGGAACGATATTCCTATATTTTTAACTCCTTTATACAATGTAACTTCGTTTATTTCTATATATTAACTTACGAACTCCTTCTTATAAATACTTATATTTAACAGTACAATAATAAGGACTGTAAAAGGGAAGCCAATTATAATAAGAGGATAAGGAGGAGGGTATATAAAATACTATAAGAGGGGGAGAGTCGT
Organism: Copromyces sp. CBS 386.78; assembly: GCA_030685235.1. Classification (NCBI taxonomy): domain Eukaryota; kingdom Fungi; phylum Ascomycota; class Sordariomycetes; order Sordariales; family Sordariaceae; genus Copromyces; species Copromyces sp. CBS 386.78. The sequence continues at coordinate 15,412 of MU839234.1, forward strand.
AATTTTTCGAAGGCTAAACTTAGCAGTAAAATTCTCGAGAAGTAAAAGAAGGAGTAGGAGGAGGAGTAAAGGAAATACGTACGTATAATAAGATCCTTTAATATTAAAACTTAGAAAGAAATTTACGAACGGTAGTAGAAGGATCCTAATAGTAAGGGGAAGGTGTATTAGAAAAATTATTAGGCCTAGTATAAGAAGAATAATGAGATAGAATTTATCCTTATTAATAATAAAAATATATATAACGTTAATAATATTAACGAAAATTAATTATTCTTCGTTAATATATAGGGTAAAGATTTATTTATTTGGATAATAGAGTACTTAGTATTATTACCCCGCCTTTTAATAGATTACTCTTATTTATACTTTAACAACGAATTTATTGACATTACTCTAGGTAATACTCTTCCTCGCCTTTAGTATTTCTAACTCCCTCCCTTCCCTCCTCTAGTCCTTTAAGAATTAGCCTTATAAGTATTCGCCTCTTTCGATATATAGGATTTCAATAAGATTTTCATTAACGACGATAACGAATTTAGGAATATTTACCTAAAGTTTAATAGTAATAGTAATGAAGATATAACCCTCTTGCTGGGAGAAATACGTATTATTAATACAAATAAAGAGAAGGATAAGGGTAAAGCTCCTATACGTATACTTAGCACTCCCCTACCCTAGAAATATTTTTATGTACCGCCGATACCAAATATTATATTATTAGTTAGAATAAGAGGTCTATCCTCCTCAACACCAGCGATGAGTTTATTATTCTTACGAGAGCGCCGTTTTGAAAATACTACATAGGCAAAGTATATAAGGCCATTGCTAGAGAAAGAAGTCCGGCCGGTTATAAAGGATTTACACGGTAATAGAGCGGGAGGAAGCTCGTCGAAATAGGGGGTAGATGGCGGTAATGTATGGGACCTTCCAAATGTACTTTTTACACCACCAGATCAATCTATATAATGATAAAAAATATCAGATCTCTTGTTTACCATATATACTTCCTATTTAGGTAGTTTTCGTAACCTCATAGCATCTTAACGTTGATAAAATAGCGATGTGCATATAGGTGTTTAATATAGGGATAGGTCACATTGCTAGCAAATTTCTATGTGTACTGTCCCAGATTATTTTACCGGCCTACATTTATTCCACCCCCTCTCTTATGGAGAGGGGGTAAAAAACGGCCCGCCACACCGCAACCCCCGAGTAACTCTTGCAGGTTGAATTTTCAGCGATTTTCCGGGAAAAGCTTGCACACCCGCATCCTGCAGCACAGGCCTTTAGGTTGTCGGACCTCTTGCAAAAACGGAGCTTCAAAGACCCGCCAAGATTTTATATCTTTCACTCAACCTCGTTCGCAAAGCATCGAACACTTCTATCAACGATATCCGCGATTAATGGTATAGTCACCAATGGGGCTCGTCAACTCGGTCAATCGTGGGAACTGATGAATCGACCTGGGTGCAACGGTCTGGTAATTGGCAAATTGGAAGACGTTCGGGGTGAACCAGAACTGAGGCGTGAGGCGATTCTCACCTTCGACCCTACGGACCGAAATAATCACTTGCCACGAAAACACGGGGTCGAACGGTGCTTTGCTCACTCGCCGGGCGAGCGCCCATCTTGCCACCCTCCTGGGGAATCTAGCATCCCAAGAATCGAAGATAAAATTCAACGGATCACGTCAGGCAGGTGCCTATAGCTCAAGATGGACGACAGGATGGATATCGACGACCACTCGCCAGTTCAGGATGCTGGCGAAGGGCGGACCGGCGTTTATAGTGCCGCCTATTTCTACAACCAGTACGACGACGACATACCACTGGATCCCGAGCTCATGGCCGGAGATGATGGTCAGATGGACGACCTCGACGGCTACGATCTCGACGACCAAGAGATGCAGGACGGCTTTGTCGAACCCGAAGAGGAATTCTTAGACTCCGACACCGAAGAGATCCGAGCCGAAATCCACAAGTTCGAAACCGTCCGCGACGCATGGCTCGCAGAACACCGAGCCGACCTTCCCTCAGTCGCTTACTCAACCCTCCCTGGCGTTTCGAAGTCGCTGTCAAAACAGATCAATAACACCCTCAATGATGGTACCACCACAACTGCCGCCCCATTGGCACCAGCACCCAAAACCTCCCGACCACGTCGAAAACTCGGCCCCCGCAAGCCCCCGCCCCCTCCTCCGGAAATCCAGTTCCGCATCGGAATAGCCCGCAAAGCTTTCGACCGCCGCGAGTACCAAGAAGCGATCAACATGGTTAAAGAAATCATCCGACAGCGGCCCGCCACGCCTCAAGCCTGGAACCTCCTCTCCCTGATCCACGAAGAGCTCGGCAACCGCGAAGCAGCAACCATGTGCCTGATTTCGGGCGCCTGGCTGATCCCCAAGGATGCGCGCCACTGGATGAACGTGGCACTCTACTGCCTGTACGGGGTCGACATGATGGACGACACGGACCCGCGCCGCAAGCTGGCGCTGGAGAGAGCGGTCATGTGCTACTCGCAGGCGTTGCAGGCGGATAAGCAGAACGTGGAAGCGCGAACGGGCAAGGCGGACGCGCTGATGCAGCTGGGCCAGAGTCACCTCGCACTGGCGCAGTATTTGCGGGCGCTGAAGGTGCAGCCGTTAAACATCCGGACTGTGAGAAACATGGCCGAGGCGGCGCTGGATGGGAGGGATCCGAGGAAGAACGCGGAGGCGGCCAAGGTGGCGTATAGGCATATCATTGAGTATCTGTGGAGTCAGGGGGATGAGGTCTACGAGGCCATGGAGGGCGGGTTTGAATGGAGTGATTTGAGAATTTATCTCGAGTTCTTTACCATTCTGGAGCAGTGGGAGCAGGGCGCGGCGGAGCTGAGGAGGGTGGCGAGGTGGAAGTTGGGACGCAGGGCGGAGGAGTTCTGGGATCGCTGGCCCGGCGAGGATAGGGAGTGGGATGAGGATGAGGAGAGGAGGGTGTTGTGCGAGGATTATGAACCCGGAAGGTTCTCGCCGATGCAGTACGGTCGGGCGCTGCCGGTGGATCTGAGGGCTAGGTTGTACGTGTTCAGGATGAAGATGGGGGATGTGTACGAGGCAGAGAGGCATCTGACTTCCTTGGATCCGACGGCGGAAACGGCGGTTGACGACTTTTACGACTTCCCCGATTGTTTGAAGGATATTGGCAATGCCCTGCTGGATAACGAGTCCCCGGCGAAGGCGTTGGAGTACTTCGAATTGTACGAAAAGATCGCCGATCAGGCTGGCGATATCTCGATGGATGCCGATATTCTCGTCAGTTTCGGTCGGTGTCACATGGCTTTGGGCAACAAGTCGGCCGCCGAAGAACGCTTCATTGCCGCGATCGAAGATGACGACGATAACATTGAGGCGCGCGTGTGCCTCGCCAACATGTACGAGCACGTGGCGGATCCGGAAGGTCGCGAAGAAGCTTTCCTTTTGGTCAGAGATGCTATGAACCTCGAGGCCAACCAGTACACCCTTGACCAGGAAGGGAATCTGGTCCCCAAGAGAAAGCGTCGCAGACAAACCGGTCCCCGTAAGCCGCGCAAGCCGAGAGATCCCAACAAGCCCAGAGACCCCAACAACCCGAAGAAGTATGTCCCGCGCCGTCTCATCAACGCGGAGAAGCGCAAACAGGTGGATCTTGAACGCACGAAGGAGGCGACCAAGAACTACGAAGTTGTGCAGGAGCTGCAAGACCGGGCGTTCCACAGCGACGACCCTGAAGCCATTCAGAACTGGACACGCGCCGCCCGGGACCTCATCGAAGATTTCCGTTCCTACAAGGAATTCTACCCCTGGGACAAGTACGTCAAGTATCTGGGCCTTGGTGGTACCGGTGGTGGTGGTGCTGCCGTCCCGTCCAGAAATCTGAAGCTGGCCGCCATGGCCGAACGTCTCCGTCAGGGACTCAATCCCGAGAACGGCGACGGCACCGAGAACATGCCGGCCGCGTCCAAGGCCCGCGTCCTTACCAAGTTCCCGTATTCTGCTCATCGCGGCATCCCCTTCTCCGCCTGGCTCGACATCTTCCTTTCCCTCGCATTTGCCCTGGTTAGACAAAACCAACATCGCGAGGCTTACGTCGTCTGCCATGCCGCCCGCGACTCCATAGTCTGGACTGACACGGAGTCAACATACCTCATCCACGTCGCCTGGGCCTCTTGCGCCGTGTACGCCGGCGACGAGGAAACCTGCGTGGCCATCGCCCGCTACTTTATGCGCGACTACCTGCCCGGTACCGATTCGTATCGCATGTTCGCCGCCATGTGTCGCACCTGCCAAACGCCCGTGAGCTGGTACACCTCGGGCCCTGCGCAAAAGTTCATTTTAAGGCAGATCAAGACGATGGATGCGCTTGTTATGCGGCAGAACGGCGACGGATTCCCGCCGCCGGCATCACAACAACAATCACCTTCCAAGTCGCAACGCTCGCCTATCAAACCTCAATCCCGCGACCTCATCGCCCCGTCCGCTTCCCAGCAATCCAACATTGACAACAACAACGACACCACCCTTAACAAACCCCAATACCCACCCCCAGGCGATATAACCCTCGACGTAGCCCTCCTCACAATCTACGGTCACATCCTCTTCACTACCACTTCCTACTCCTACGCCTTGTCCTACTTCGCGCGCGCAGCCTCCCTGGACCCGGATAATCCCCTGATCAACCTCTCCATCGGCCTCGCCTACGTGCACTACGCCCTGAAAAGACAAGCCACCAACCGCCAGTACCTGCTCACGCAAGGGTTCGCTTTCCTGTTCAGGTACTACCGCAATCGAACCGAGGAGGATCCGACGGCTACGGTGGGACAGAAGATGGAGGCCCATTTTAATATGGGGAGGGCGTATAGTCTGATAGGCCTTGGGAATCTTGCGGGTGGGTTTTATAGGAGGGTGTTGGAGGAGGCGGAGAGGGTTAAGAGTAAAAGTGAGGTGGATGAAGGGAAGAGGAGTAAGTGGGAGGAGACGCTGGTGGTGGAGGCGGCGTATAATGTGCGGTGTATGTGCTTTTTGTTGGGGGATGTGAAGGGGGCGAAGGCCGTGGCGGAGCGTTGGTTGGTTTTGGAGTGAGGAAGAGGGGACGGTTGGATGGAAAAGAGTAATTTCCCTTTGTCTAGCATAGGACCTATGGCATGGTACGGTATGGTCTGGCAGCATGGTTTAAGGTAGCATAGGTACGGGTGGCAAGGTAGACAGGTCTCAGAAAAGTGTTAAAGAAAGAGGGAGGTTCAAAATACCAAGTCATAGCTACAAGCAAACCAATGACACAACAAACTGTTTACTGGATGTCAAGCCTCACAAGGCTCTTTGCTGTTGAACAGTGTCTCCTTGAACAATTGACAAATGGAGTATGTTTTACAGCCCGGGTGCTTACCTCTTCTGCTTCGTTTCTGCTTTTTATAATAGTCTTTTGCATGGCTGTGTGATCCTCAGTCCAAACTCTTGAAAAAGCCCAAGTATGCAGATATGTGATCAAAGAGTACTGCAGCAGAGAGTTTGAGACCGAGGAATTCTTAGATGGGATGTGGAACGATATGGTGTTCCGGTACGGCTTTTCTCAAGTAAGTACCTAGGTAGGTATGATATAAACAAAACCTCCGCCCAACCCTCCGACCACATTCCCTTTTTATCCAACTCTGCAAACCGTCTATACATAGGTACGACCAGAGGCACTTTGGCCGAAAGGAAAAAAAAAAGAAAAAGCATCAACTCGGAATCCCGTTCCGCTCTCCCCTGGATAAGCCAGTGGCCGGCCGCCAGGCTAGCATTTGGGTCTGTGACGAGTGAAGAAGAACCCGCTGGTGTTGTATGTTCTCCTTCCTTCCTGTTTGATCTGTCTTGGTTCCGGAAGTTCCTTCCGCTTCGGTTTTTGGGCCACAGAGGGAAAGAACGGTCGCATGGCGAAGTGGGAGGGAGTGTCATTTTTTGTCACTTTTTGTTCTTTTTTCGCCCTCTCTACATCCAATTTTTTCCTTTCTTTATTTGTTTAAAACTTTCTTTGGCTATAGATACTTTGTGCCTTTTCCCTCTTTGGAGCGTTTAGAACCCGAACCCGTTGTGGCTAAAAGGTAGGTAGGTTGCTTAACTGTTGATAACCCATCGATATGCCAGTACATACCGTATAGGGCTTTTGAGGAGTTTTGCGAGATTTCACTCAGGTGCCACCCACGTGGCAACAAACATACTGAAAAGTCTAACCAAAAAGCCGCAGACCGTCAAGTTCCTTCTCACTTAAAAAAAAAAACGGAACCCAGCAGCCGAATGCATGAACTATAGGCTAGCTAGCTCATGTAGGTACGAACGCGGCGTAGGAGCTTTCGGGAAGTAGGGAACCGTTTACTCCCAATTAAACCTACATACCAAGCCTACGTCCGTAGAAACCTCCTGCCTAGTCTATAGGGTCATTGCACGATGAACGATGTGAGACTTGGTCCTACATATTTCAGCATCACATCAATCAAGACGATTTGTTACAACTGGATGGTCAACGGCGATGTAGGAACTATCTAATAAAAGCGGTGACCCGGATCCTCTTCAGTGGATCTTCGCACTGCGTTGCGTACTTGACAGGATCCGAAGCTCTCTTGCTATACTGTGCTAGATGCGAATTGCGTCCATCAGACAGTTCATGCCTCTCATTGTTGAGGCGGTGTTTGGCGGTGTTGAAGAAGATTTGCCTCCAGGGGTCGATGCAGTCTGATCAAGGAGAGGACGTGGATTGCATTCAGTTGTTCGATATTTGCGGATCTACGCTCCATACCTTGGTAGAGAGATTTGAAACACGATCTAGCATTTTCGGGGACCTTGGTACATAGAACAGGCGGTGGCAGAAGCCTAATTTGACTTCCGGGTCGTGACTATTATTGGGAGTGTTTGTCCTATTCTCCCATTGTCAAGATTGTTTGTGTTAGGATAGGATTGCTCATTTGTCTTCGATCGCCTTCTATCTGCCTGCCACTGCAGGCTTGAACGTCATTTTACGTATCTGTTTGCCTTCATACAGAATAACTCACCAGTGTTTCAATGTTTGCATTATGAAACGTTTGAATAAAATTGCCTTTAGGGATGGATATGCGCCATCATTTCGAGATTTATGCCTCACTATGACCAAGCCGAATAGAACATCTGTAATCTGCTAGAACTATGACAGGTACCAGGTGGAAGCCTGTTAGTCAGTAAGACAGTATGTGAAGTGTCTGAAGATAGAGTAGTTTCACGGCGCCTACCGCTCTCATTCAATATCCCCCTCAGACAGGCGAGTTCTCGGCAGGCACAAGGTGACGAATCTAAGACAAATATCAACTTCATAGATCTCCTATCAAGGAACAGAACGAACGTCTAGCACCAAAAACCAGACGGATGGCCACATTACATATTCAAGCCCACAAGCGCCATCAGCCAGCCGCTCTGGCTCGTCCAGACCCGAAGACTTCAGTAAACCACCAGGGGAATAATGGTGTTACACCAAAGAATCCCCGCTTTCTTTGTCCATATCTTCAGGTTCCACAACTATTCGATATGGCAGGGCACTTGCGAAAGACAGGGTCTCGGACTGAGCCGCCGCCTTTGGTGACAATGCCCGAAGGTCAAGGGGTCAGGTACCACAAGACCTGTCCCGGAGAGGTTACGCGATAGGCTTGACATTCCTGGTACCAGAGAGATAGGTGGGAGATACCGAATACTTGGAGGAATAAGGCAGTAGGGGGGAATATCCTTGTGTGTAGTAACATTGGGTTTAGCAAGTCATGCCGAGGTCATGGACATGGCGTTAATCTGCCATGGCGCCAACTGACTGTCATTTGACTGTTGGCATTGATCACTTGGTTTAATTTTCTGGAGCTGAAATCGGTATGTTTGACCTGCTGGGCAGAAAAAGATAGGAAAATCCTTTTCAACTTCAGCCGCAGTGGTGTTACCTAGTTCACTTGAATCCCAACAGCAGGATGCTTACCCAATAAGAAAAGAATAAGAAATTCCTCTGCAACTACCTTTTGCGTTCAATGGCGCGGGATCTTCCTGGATTCGACCTCAAGTGAGAATGCCCCTGATTAAGCCTTGTTGGGCGAAAGTGTGCCTGAATTGAGGGAGCGGGGCAGAGGCAAGTAAGACGGCAGGAAAGCGGGATGGCCCAGCAAGGAACGAATAACCTCGAAGAGATTCAGAGCCACGTCACGGGCTTTCCTGCGAGATACAGCTGGTGACCACGCCAACCATTAACAGATAAGGCAAGAAGCAGACCGGCCTTCCCAACAACCCGTGATTTCGGGTCCAGGCCTTTGTCACTGCGTCAATGGCATGTTGATCATCAATATTGAAGCTGCCGGCCATGTTGGATTTTGCACCTCCTGATGCCTCACCGGACCGGAGACAACTCAAAGGAGGCAAATGAACATGATGCATCGTGATGGGGCGAACTGGAGGGAACGACAAGAGATACCCGTGACGAAAGCAGGATTGAGTTAGTCCTGCCGGCGGCCGCGTATCGGAGTTGAACTTGTAGCTTAAGCCCTCCTATAGGTTCCGGATATCCAACAGTCAGTACCGCCACTGTCCGTTCCAGGGTTCGGCAGCGGATTGACAGGATCTTGATGGGTGGTCGGAACGGGCAAAGATAGACCAGCGGCTCCGATGAGGGAGGGGAAACTCGGGTAGGATGCCCAATCGAGGAGAAAACACGCAGTTGCACTACCGTCCGATGAAGAGTTTGCGAGGTCTGAGACCAGCCAGCCAGCCAGCCTATGTCAGGGCATTTCTGTGGTTATGTGTTTATGTCGTCGGGCTCGGAGGTGGTGGTGACCGCGGTGGTGGGGAAATCGTGTCGATCTGGTGTCCAAGAAGGGTAAGCAAGCAGACGGATGAGTATCTCCACGCATGGAGGCGTTCGTTTCCCCGTTGGAAACCATCAGGTGATGACAGTGAAATGACGAAAACAGGAGTTGTGATGTCTAAAAGTGGTTTTTGACTCGGAGTGTTGGTTGTCGTCCAGTCAAGCCCGTGCCAAGAAAACTGTCATACCATTCAGCGCCGCTGTCAAGGACGGTTTTAGCGTAGTGTAGCGCGTGGCTAGCGGGTATGCTGCGGAGGAAGTTGAGACGGGTGAACAAGCGCGCGCATCGTCTCAAGCAGCGCTTGGGGAGAGGGAACTGGAATTAAAGGATCATCGACCGGGTTCAAAGACAAGGTGGGTGCACTGATTGAAGTCCACGATGTCACTGTCGCCAGCAGGCCAGGGTGTTTTCGTGTCGGCGGGGAGCTTTGGCCCCCATTGCAGGTTTGGCGTTGGTTGAAACAAATAGATGCAAGTTCGTCAACGCACGCCGACAACAGGGTACTCGTCGGTTAGGTTGAGTGGGCCACCCTCTGGGGGCCTCGCTTATATAACAAGCCAACCGACTCTGGGCTCCTCCTAGAGTCGGATTTTTTACTTGTAACGCGCAAGGTCTATAACGGTTAGATATCTAGATACTATAATAATAATACTAGTTTTTATTGCACAATATTGTGAATAGTATTAATCTATTCGTCTCGTTAAGCTTTATCTTTTACATATATTTTTACTATACCCATATTCGATCCCGACGTTGCATTTCGTGTAGAGAAGGCTGCCCACTACTTTCTTGTAGGTTAGACCGCTACGGTTACCCGGGCTACTACTATACGTTCGAAGGCTAATAATAAGGCTAGAAATAAGGGAAAGGTTATATATAAGAGTGTAGGGGAGAGGTTTAACGTTAGTAAAGCTATCGTTAAAAAATATATAATATTTATTAAGGATAAGAAGTTATTGCTAACCGGTAAAGATGTATACCGCCCTAATGCTTTGACCGAAGACGGAGATAAGGCCCTTAATATTATAATTTAAATCGCTAACTATAGCTACTTCCCTATAAATAACAAAATCTTCGTCTCCTTAATTAATTAGTTTTGTAATTAACGATTTTACCCTCCTTCTACTTCGCTATATAAGAATTAGCCTATTGAATAGCATAAGAAATACCCGGAGTTCAAATTTAAAGCGGCTAGTTTTAAAGATATAAAGAGGATAAGTGCCGAAATTTAATTAGAAGGTTTAGAGGTATAGTTTAAAGAGGTAAAGGTTATATACGATAGCTTTAATATAAAGGAAGAGAACGTTTAGAATATAGATGAATCTCCCTTCTAGGTAGGGGAAATTAAGGGAAATATAAAAGTAAATTATATTATATACCCCTATATTGTTTTACTATACTTTATTATACTAATTACTATAGCTATAGGTATTATTTATAAAGAATAAGGCCCGTATAAAAAGGGTAGTATTTAATCCTAATAATAAAGAGAGTCTAATTACCATTAATACTATCTCTACTATTGTAAAGAATATACTTTCCTTCCTAATTTTTAAGGCATCGATTATAGTAAATTTAGTACAAATAACGTTAATTGTAAGTTATTTAACTAGATTTTATATAGGTATAAGGCAATATATAGGCTAGCTATAAGGTAGACTTAGATATAGTTATTATAAATACCCCAACTAGGTATAATAATGTATAACGAAGGCTATAGTAGATGCGCTACTTTAATAAATACTCTTTTAAACTATCCCCCTCCTTTAATAATACTATTAAAGAATAATTTAGTATATTACTAAACTCTCCCCCTCCCTTTAAAAGATTAGAGCTTTCTAAAGGCGACGCTATATTTATAAGCTTCTTAATAAAACCTAAGGTATATAAAGTATTATTTATAAATAGCTTTAAAATTTATAAAGATTTAACTATCTTATAGTACTATTAAGCCTTCAATATTATACCTTTTACCCTACCTTTATATACTAACTATATTTTTTAGTTATTCGACGTTAAAATTTATTAAGTAGTTAAAAAAGTTCACTAGAAGGTACTAGCTATAGAAATAATTAGTAGTACTATCTCTATTAGCCGTATAGTATTTTTAAATAATTGGAAAAAGGTTAAGGAGGTTAGGTTTATTCGTAGTAATATCTATAAAGGATAGGAGAAAATAGGGTTATAGCCATTAAAACTAGGTATATTGGTTTCTATTATTTTCTTAATATTGTGCTAATAATTAATATATTTATTTAGAGGTGTTTTTTTAATAAGTTTTATAAGGCTATAAAAGTACAGTAAGAACTCTTATTCCTTAAACGATTAGAGGTTGTAATTCTACGAAAAGTCCTACGCACCCTTAAATCCCTAGCGATTTATAAAAGGATTAATATAACAAATTTACCGTTTAGAAAGTAAGTTAAGGATATTAAAATTGCCCTTAAAGTTTCTATTAATACCCAAAAACTCGTATACGATTAGTAGGAGCGCCTAAAACGCTGTATAGAAGTAGAGGCCCAAAAATAGAACCCTCGTAAGTACGTAGCTATTAGTAATAGAGTTTATACTAAGGAAGCGCTTAATATTAAAGTTGTAGTAAGAAGGGAGGTTAATATAGTAGAAGGTCTAAAGGAGACTTAGAAAGTTAGCTTCGCGTTTATTAAAAAGGTCGCTCTCGAAGAAAACCCTAGTCTTAAGTAGTAGCCGCTACGTAAAGGTAAGGTTAATAAGAAAGCTAAATTTAATACCCCCGTTCCTGACGATAACGGCCTTATTTATATTATAATAGATAACCTAAAGTATAATAGAATTTTAAGGGTAAAAGAGGGATAGGATGAGGCTACGACTAACGATGCCCGCTACAATTATATTATTAAGCAATAGTAAGACTTTTTTTACTATATTTTAGAAATAAGGGTATAGAAGGTAGTATAATTAGAATAGGATTTTAATACCTTTATAGCCTTTATTAAAAACGAAGAAGATAAACGGTTTAAAAAAACGGGTAAAGCTACTTACCTTACTATAAAGGAGGATTTCGTACCCTTTAAAACGTATAGTAAGAAAAGGAGTAGGAAGATTTGTAAAGGAAGTTCGTCGTCGGTCGAAATTATTTTAGGCAACGAGGCTATTATCCCTAATGAGTTTCCTACTATGCCTAAGTACGTTTATTTAATTAGATTATTATTATAGTTTCCTCCCCCAATATTAATACCCTATCCCCTTAAGAAGAAATAGAAGTAGAAGGAAGGGCTATTTACCTCTTATAAAGGGAAGGGGAAGGAAAAGGCTATAAATATAGACGAGGGGGAGGAGGAGGAGGCTACGGTAATTATTACAGTAGTAGGTTAGAAGTTTGAGGTGCTTGCAAGCCGTATTAGGGTAACGGTTACCGTACTAGATAGTTCTAGCGATTTTAATAGCGATATTAAAGATAGGGGGGAAGACGAAGACCTAGATATTATATTGTAAGCACGGACTACTTACACTATAAATTACAATAATAATATATTACGACCTTTTGAGTTTAATATAAATATATTATTAGATACGGGTAATTGAGAACTTTATTTTATATATTTTATTATATTTATAGCTAATTTAGTAATGGAGTTATGGTTGTGTGTAGATATCTGACCGTTATAGACCTTGCGCGTTACAGGTAAAAAATCCGACTTTGGGAGGAGCCTAGAGTCGGTTGGCTTGTTATATAAGCGAGGCCCCCAGAGGGTGGCCCACTCAACCTAACCGACGAGTATGCCCCAGGCCGTTTTCCTTCGCATTCGGTAGATGGGTAGTCCCATAACCGTCGCTGGGTAGTCCCCCCCCACATTTTATCGCTGTATGGAAGCCCAGCCAGCCCACCGTGCATATCACTACCCAACCGCCGCCACCGTCGCGCTGTCTGTTAGCGATCGTTAGTCTTATGCGCAATTGAATGCCCTGAAGCTATCGCGAGATTCTTACCCGTTTGCATTGATTATTCTTCGTCTTTTCTCTAACCGTGATTCAACAGATTTGCCCGCCAAAATGACTCCCAGTTAGTTTCGAATAGTTATTCTTGAACGGAGCACGACTCCCCTTACTGAAATGTAATTGCTATCAATCCGCCGCCGCCCCCGCTAGCAATCGAAATCAAGAACGCGGTCACCGTCCCCCAGTGAGCGCGCTACTGGATGCGCGGGCATCAATTACCTAAGGTATATAGCCTCAATTGCACGGCTGGCTAGCACGGTGTGCTGGCTGGGCTTACTTAGTGATAAAATGTGGGGGGGACTACCCAGCGACGGTTATGGGACTACCCATCTACCGAAATCGGTTTTCCTTGGAGGTCAACGTCGCCAAATGATACAAAGTTAAGGTATCACACTGTACTTATGCTCAGTTAACCGGGACTCTGAGAATCGGGAGTTTATCCCACACACATGATGCATTTTTCCGTTCTACTTTCCCGATGCAGTGTATCGCTGTAAACGCCAGGAAGGAGGTCATGGTCAACGATGCGATGAAAGGAAAGAACGAGCAGACTGTTTCTCAAAAGTGTTCAGCATTTTCCATCCCCCCATAGCCCCTCCACTAGCCTCAGAATAGTTTAGCGCCCAGTGATGGCCCGTGTCATTCAGCTGCGCTAGCGCGTTTCAAACTTTGCACCCCTCTTTTTCGCGGCTCCGACTGGACGGGATTGGTGGGCGATCCGGCCAATTCCGCTCAGGTACCGTCCGTCTTGTCAGATTTGTCCAGCCCTTTTGACCCCTGGGGCGCAATTGCTCCATCAAAGTTGAGATGAACTGTTTGGGGAAGCGGTATTTGGAGAAACAATACTACCTCGGAAGCTACCTAGTGCCAAGATCTGCAGTCCGTTGCGCGGAAGCAACCTCAACACGCCGTGCTCAGGTTTGTTGGCGGGCAAAACAAGGCTTCGGGAGTTTTGCTCCATGACGATAGCCGAGTCTTTTTTGTATCGAAGAATGGGTCTCCCAACCCCCGGTAGACGGGTATAAGTGTCCACGCCCACCAAAATTGGACCCCTGCTTTTACAAATCCGGCCTTGAGCGTTTGCAAATAGCAGTTAGCAGTCTTTACCACCAGAGGGAATGCGGGCAGCCCAAATCTTTAGCAAAAGGGGGGGTTAGCAACTGTAGGGATCATTACTGTATTGGATCCCTCGGTTTACCCACAAATCCAGGAACCCGTCCAACCAGGTCGACCACAAGGTAGCTGCAAAATACACTGCATCCTCACGTCAGCCATCAGCCCACGAGATATTCCGGGCCTCGATCAACAAACTCTTCACGCCAACGGCCCGTTCCCCCACCCCTCTTGCTTCTGGAACCACTTTACCTTGACGAGGCCGATGACTGTGCCGTCCGCTGTTGCACTCGTGCAAACCGTTAATATCGGGATATTGGTACGGCACAGACGGTCTGAACACCGCAGCGAGCCAGCGACTTAAAACGCACGCACGCTAGAACACCAGAGTTTTCTTTCCATGCAGCTGCACAGTGAAAACTCTGACGAGGAGCTCTTTCCTCCCTGGGCAAAAGAGACCGAGAAAGCAAAGATCTGGACAGTGAACTTGGCGAGACTTCTCTTGGTACGGAGCGGGGTGGCGAACATGATTGGATTGTATGTCAAATGCCTTCTCGCTAGAAGCTGCTCTGATACATAACCGTATTCGGCCAAACCACCACCTTCATCACTCCTTCCAATGGCTTCACAGGCCGCCTGAACGTCCGTCCACTCCAGCCGAGGACAAGCTCAGTCCCACGACCTCTCTCTCCCACTGCACTCTCCTCCTTTCCCAATCGTGCCAACACACCCTTTTCCCTGATGGATGGTGTCCGAATACCCGCAGGTTGCAACCAAGTCGTCGCAATCCAGGGGAAATGTCCACCAACCGCCCAATCAATGTCCATGTGGCGGCTGCAAGATGCAGGTACGACCTTGGCTTGTCCCTCCTTCTGTCTGTCCCAAGCCTCCCCACCTGAATTGCGTGCATTTGTGAGAGGGGTGGACGTGTCATGGGAGGGAAAATATTGTCCGTCCTCGTCGACCCCTCTCACCCAGCCCGCCTTGTTTTACTGCCCAACTGATGATGCCGTCATGTTTCCTCTCATTCCATCTGTTTCTCACCCGACACTAGTTCTGTTTCAAGCCGATATTTGACACCTGCCCAGCTGCGCTTGACCATGAACTAATGCGCCTCACGATGGCGGTTCCATGTCCTCGGCAGTCATTCCATCGCGTTACGATTTCGACCCATTCCAATCGCTGGACCAGACCCCGCTAGGCCCATTATGGCGCGACAGGTGGGGGCTTCCAGGGGCTGTTCAGGTGGGCTTCGGAGGTTCAGGCCCCGCAGAAGAAGCGAACGAAGGAATGGAACATTTGTTCCTTTCTGTTTCCGGCCACGAGTGATCAACACCCGGACCAGCACATGGATGGCTAGGCGTGCATCAAGACTTCAGTCGAGACCTTCGTCAGTGCCTGAAAATCTCGGTCGGCCAAAGCTGCCCTGTGACAAGGTGATGAAAAAAGTCAAACCTCTCATCGGAGGCGGATATAGTCTACCAATCTGCATGTTGACATGGAAAAAGTTGCAAAGTCAAAAGGTCACTGACACAGTACTGTGTGGTAAACACACCCACCACTGTCCGTCCGTCCGCCCAGCCCTGCGCCGGCAAATCCCAGCTGTTTGCCTCTCCTCCCCTTCACTTCCACTACTTCCATCTCTTTGCGCCCAGCCCGCATCCTGTTCCGATGGGTGGGTGGATTGCGTTGGTGAGCGTTGAGTGGTCAGAGAGGTTACCAGACAGTGAGAGATACCACACCCCATGTCCTACATATTCAGGCACAGTCCATGGGCCGTCTTATAATAAGCCCACGATGCCCTCCACCTCCTCACCCTTCCATCTGGTCTTCCCCTTACTCATCCTCGACTATCGTGGGCTTTGTCGTTCCCTTCCTTCCCCGTTCTCCCTCACCTTCCTTTGACCTCAAGCTGCTGAGCCTGCTTAGCGCGTCCTATCCTTTCTTCGACCACAAGCCTTTTCATCTTAGCCCTTTGTGTGTGCTTTATCCGCTGAGCTGGATACAACAACTGGCATTGTTCAAACACGACATCGAGAATATCACCCGAAAACCATATCGATTACTCTCGGTGCTCTGGTATTAGCACCTACGATTCCACAGAGCCAATATCAACTTTGAGTCAAGACGGTCGGTCCTAGAGACAGATAGACGAGACTTCACCTTTACCACTTCTTCGACACATACCGCTTTACGAAAAAAACGATAAACGATTTCAACATGATTTTCACCACTGCTGCCCTTGCAGCTCTCGTCGCCTCGGTCGCCGCAAAGGAAGAACGCACCTTTGCCGTCTTGCGTCACTACGGAAATGGCCCCCTTACCACCTGCCGTGCCGACCCGATCATCTCCCCCGGTACCGCTTCCGCTCACGTCCACACTGTCATGGGCGCCAGCAACTTCGGTCTTAACGTTACCGGAGAGCACCTCAGAAAGTCTGAATGCACGACGGCCCTGCCCAAGGCCGATATGAGCAACTATTGGTTCCCGACTCTCTACTTTAAGGATCCCAAGGATGGCAAGCTCGAGCAGGTTCCTTTCTACTACATGAATGTGTACTACTTGTGGGTATTCCTTCATATTTCCTTATCACATCGCTTGGATACTAACAAGAAGCAGCTTCGAGGCGACCAACGATCCGATCAAGGCCTTCCCTCTGGGTTTGAAGATGGTGAGCGGTAATGCCATGTTGAGGACTCCTCCACCGGGCGCTGGTTACGGCAAGGGAACCAACCAGGACCCTTCCAAGGGACCTATCACTGCCGCTACCATCACCTGCCCCCGTCCCAACTTCGACCCGCCAAGCTGGCCCAAGGGCTCTGATGGTTCCATGGCTGGCATGAAGACCAACCAGGATGGCGAAGGCTGGGGATTCCCCTTCCAAGACTGCGATGCCTATGCCTCGCCCATGAGAACGGATGTCCACTTCCCGTCGTGCTACAACCCCAAGGCTGGTCTTGACGACTACAAGAACAACATGGCCTTCCCTACTGATACGGGTGATCATGGCAAGCACGACTGCCCCGAGGGATGGATCCACACTCCTCACATCTTCTTCGAGACGTACTGGAACACTCACGGTTTGGTCGATCGTTACAAGGACCTTGTTGGCAAGGAGAGCCCCTTCGTCTTTGCCAACGGGGATGCTACTGGCTTCTCCGTCCACGGTGACTTTGTTTCCGGTTGGGATGAGAAGGCCCTTCAGCAGATCATTGACAACTGCAACGCTGGCCATGCTGGCATGCACACCTGCCCTGGTCTCATTGGCGGTGTCAACGATGAGAGCAAGTCGTGCAAGATTGAGTGCCCTGTCGAGGAGCAGATTGACGGAAAGCTGGACAAGCTTCCTGGCAACAACCCCATCACGGGCTGGAAGTACGGTACCGGCGGAAGCGGCAGCGGCAGCAGCGGCAACAACCTGGCCGTGGATATTGAGTCTGCTGCTCCCAGTCCCACCAATGTCGTCAAGCAGGCCGTCACTAGCCAGGCCCAGACCACTACTGTCGTCCAGACCACCACTGTCCAGTCAACCACGACCGTCTACATCTCTGCTGTTAATGGTGCTAAGCCTACTGATGCTGCCACTGGCGGCAAGGCCGTTGGCGATTTCAAGTATGCCGGCTGCTACAAGGACGCCTCGGACCGTATTCTCAGCGGAGTGATCCGCGCCAACCTCGGCCGGGTCAACAACACCGCTTGTGTTTCTCATTGCAGCTCCAGGGGCTTCAGCGTTGCCGGTACCGAGTATGGCGGCGAATGCTACTGCGGCAACGAGCTCTCCAAGGTCGAGCAGTTGGACGACTCCAAGTGCAGCATGACTTGCGACGGCGACGACGCCGACAAGTGCGGTGGCGACTGGGCTTTGTCCGTCTACACCAAGAGCGGCAAGGTCTCGGCCCGTGATGTTCACGAGGAGAGCCACCGCCGCCGCCATGTTCACAACCACTACATGCACCACCGCCGCACTCCTGGTGGAAGGTTCCGCAGGTAAATGTCTCTTTGGACAGATACCAGGGAAAACCTCGGTTTCATTTCTTCTTCACATCTACACTTTTGAGCGGAGGTTTCCATGAAGAACCTCCATGGATTAGGGATCATCTAGAAAGGGAAAAAAGAAAGGGGGCGCATTCGGTATGAGATACAAGGATCAGGTCTGCAGACCATTTTGATGACGATATGAAATGACCACATCTTTTCGAAAAAGAGGAGGAGCAACGCCCATGGGATTGGTGTAGAAAGGCAGGGCGCGCCATTCTCACATCACACTTCACTTCGCAAAAGATACCTTTTTTTTGTTTTCGGTTTTGTACATGTTACTTTACTTCTTTACCCTCGCTTGGTTGGGGATTCTTGATACCCAACACCCACATATTTAGCTTTGAGTTTCAGGCCTCTTTTGAGGAAATTGATTAGCGGCCTCTTTCTTCTTGTGAAGAGGACCCATTTGAGAGATCATACACACACAGACTTTGGACTACACATTTTGGGCTACAGTAACGTTTCGTGATATGCTTTTGCATGCTTGTATGATTTGTGTGAGGTTGTGTTTAGCTGGGACAAGAGCATTGTTTGCGTTGATCATGAGGACGTGTTACGTGGTACCAGGTTAGTGTAGGTAACATGACTGGATCTCTTACATAGTAAATCTCACAAGACGGACCTTAAGACAATAAGCTTTTTGTTGTTACTGTAGATAAATCACAAGAATAGAAACTGCTCGGTGCTTGTCGAACAAACATTCAGGGTTCGTGATGATCCAGACGAGCCGGGTGGTGGTGGTGTTGTACCGCCCTGGTGGTTCAACCTTCAGGGTCAAGTTACAGGGGGAAAAACAGAGGGTCTGTGCTGAAAAATAGGAACCATGGGGAGTGGAAACCTACCTAAAGTTTTGCGCTTATTAGAAAGGTGGAGAAAGACAAGCTGCACAAGCGAGCACAAGTGACGTAAAGGATTTGTGAACGTCTCGCATAAAAAAAGTTTAATCGCTAACACTTCTCGAAGGAAACTTCAGATGAACTTGACGACATCTTCAAACCCCACAAACGGCATTTTGAGACTGGGCATTAAAGGACCGTCCCTTATTCGGAAGCATTCTTCTCACTCTAACAATATCAACACATAACAAGTCAGCAAATAACACAACCCAACACCGACTGAGAGCAACCACCGCGACAAGCCCAGCATGTCCCTCTACCACGAGTCGGCCGCCATCCTCACGGCCGCTGGTGGTCCAGCAGCCACCCACGGCGGCAGTCTCAAGTCGCGCATCTTCAAAGACAAATCCCTAAAGTCGCCTCCCGCCCAAGTCTACGCTTTAGCCCTCGAAACCAGCAAATGGAGCGCCATCCTCAAAGAAGTCATCGAGGCCGCGGACCTGCTCAAGCACGAGCGAAAACTCACGCCCGTTCTCTCGCTCCTGCTTGTGCATGACTTGTTGCTATCCAAGTCGGGAATCGCGCTACCTGCCACTCACGGGTTGAGGGTTTCCATCGAGAGACACAAGGCTCGTCTGAACTCGGAGTTTGTGAGGGCTCGGATCAGACGCAAGTGCGCCAGCTTGGATGCGCTGAGGACGCAAGTTGAGATTGAGGCTAGGGGCGGGTGTCCGGTGCATCCTAGATGGATTCGGGTGAATACCCTGAAATCGACGGTGGAAGAACAGCTGGCTACGACGTTTAAAGGGTGGGAGGTTGTGGAAACGGTGGCGGATGTTATCAAGGCTGCTGATGCTTTTAATTCTACTCAGCAAGGAGGAGGAAAGCGGGGGAAGAAGGTGATTCACATGGACGGACACATTCCCAATCTCATCGCCGCCTGCCCGGGCGTGGCAGATTTCACCAAGACGGAGGCGTACAAGTCCGGGAAAATCATCTTGCAGGATAAGGCGAGTTGCTTCCCTGCTTATTTGCTTGATCCCAGGCCGGAGAGGGATGGAGACGTCATGGACACGTGCGCGGCGCCGGGGAATAAGACGACGCATTTGGCGGCCATTGTGGCGGCGAGGGTGGAGGATGGGAAGGCGGTTATTTTTGATGGGAAAACTTCCAAGACCTCCAAGAAAGAAAAGGGAAAGAAGAATGACAAGGAAACGACAACGACGACTATCTACGCCTTCGAAAAAGACCCCCACCGCGCCAAAACCTTGCAGAAAATGGTCAAAACCGCCGGCTCCGACACCTTCACCGTGGTCAACGCCGGTAAAGACTTTTTGAAAGTTAACCCCCTGGATACCAAGTACCGGAACGTGGGCGCTCTACTTCTTGATCCTTCTTGCTCTGGATCGGGAATTGTGGGGCGGGATGATGCTCCTACCCTTCACCTCCCCTCTGCCCCATCCTCCTCTACGGCCTCTGCCGCTTCCACCAAAAACCAGAAGGGAAAACCCAACAGCAACAAGCGCAAGCAACCGCCAACTACAGAGCCTAAGCAGGAGCCCCCGACCAAAAAAGTCCTAATAGACGACGACGGCGTCGCCATCCCTGTCTCCTCCCAAGCCGACCTCGAAGCGCGCATCGCTTCGCTCGCCTCCTTCCAGTTGGTCCTGCTTCAACACGCCATGTCTTTCCCCTCGGCGAAACTGATTACCTACAGCACATGCTCGATCCACGCTGGCGAAAACGAGCACGTCGTTCTGCGCGCTTTGGCGTCGGAGGTTGCGAAGAGGAGAGGGTGGAAGATACTAAAACGGGAGGAGCAAGTGGACGGGATGAGGAGGTGGGATGTTAGGGGTGAGGCCGAGGCGATGGTGGTGGAGGGGGTGACGGAGGGGATGGGTGAAAAGGAGAGGGAGGAAGTGAGGGATGCGGTTATCAGAGCCTATTATAGGGATGATGGACGGGGAGTGATGGGGTTCTTTGTGGCGGGGTTTGTGAGGGATGGGAGTGTTGATGATGCGGTGTATACCAATGGTACTGGTGCCAGCCACGGAGCTGAAGGTGAAGAGGCGGAGGAAGAGCAAGACCCCGAAGGACCCTTTGTAAGGGATGAGCAGGGAAGGATTGTTAGGGATGAGAATGGTATTCCTACGTTGAAGAGCACGGGGAAGAAGGCGGTGGATTTGAAGGAGTTGGAGGGAGAAGATGAGAGTTCGGTAGAGTATCAGGTTGAGGGGCAAGGTGAAGGTGAGCCGTATCAGAGGGATGAGGAAGGACAAATCGTGAGGGATGAGGAGGGATTGCCGATTTTGAAGGAGGGGAGGAGGTGGAAGGTTGTTAAGGGGGGGAAGGGGCAAATGAATGGTGAGAGTGAGGGTGATGATGAGAGCGAGGAAGACGGTGATGATGATGGTGAATGGGGTGGTTTTGATGATTAGACTTGGTACTCAAGAGATCAGTGAAGTTTCTACGTCATTTAAGAAGTTCTTGTCATTCACAGCACAAAACACCCAAAGCTCGTAGACAATCGTCTGGGTGTTTCACACCTCTTTAGCACTAAACATATCTTGCTTTCTCGATCCCATTGCGTTGTCAGTTCGGCCTTTGACATGACAGTTACAAACAGATAGCAACACCACGATGATAGTGGTGCTGGCCATTGCTAATGCCATTGCCCATGGTAAAATCACACCGTACCGTGCCAAGCGAGCTTGTCACCGACCCCGGAGAATTGATATTTCAGTTCTTGAAAATGTCGGGTTAACAGCGAGTCATGGACCAGCCGGTGAGCCTCGGCTCGTTGAAGATTTCAAGCCAATTTCAATGATGGAATTCCTGGTTCTGGATCCATATGTATGTATTGCGGTAAACATGGATATGGCGGTGGACCGGTCTCGTGGGAAATATGGAACCTTTCAATTTCCAAATCTTTGGAGATTTTTCATGAGATTCAGCGAAGTGGACGAGTTGAAGTTGAGGCTCTGGCCAAGCCCCGCCGCGCCCGCGAAAACTCCGATTGCGAACGGTGGGGCCAAGGTCGGCGTGTCGGTGCTTGCCAAGTCCCGTCCCGGATCGGATTTTGTCCAATGTGCACGCTAGATAGGTAGGTATGATCCCTACCTCTAACTCTAAGCACGCCGGACGTGGCCCGGCCCCTGCAATGGTGCGACGCTGACAGGCCAAGCACCATTTCGGATGGCTGGCGGATGCGGCAACGTCAGGTCTTCTTGCAACTTCCTTCCACTCATATCAAACACCCAACCGGTCAACCTCGATATCGACGAGCCTGCCTTTCGGCCGAGAACGAGACGTGAAAGTCCAGCCCCCACATGCTCATAATCCATCACCAACCAGCAACAACATGAGACGAGAACACCTCGACGCGCATAGGGTTTTCATCCCCCTCGCCGGCGATAATGAAAGACCCGATACACCCTCTGGATTCAGAGTTCTGAGGATGTTGGTGTTGGCCGGGTCCGTCACGATAACGTCAGCAAATGCCGTCCAGATGCGCAACACCCAACACCGCAATGAACACTGCCTCTTCCGGCCTATTCCCTTTCATCTTGTTCTCGTCATTGGTGCGACACCCAGCAGCCTTGTCAGGCCACTTTCTCAAACCGTCGACATGGCAACCCAATCAAGCTCTTCCCAGTCGCACAGCAGGACCGGCCGTGAATGCTGTCTGGGATCCCAATGCGAGGTTCGCGACTCGTACGCGGGTTTTCCGCCCGTCGTTCGTCCCCGTTGTGTCTCCTCCTCAAACCCAAATTCTCAGGTCCCAAGTACCACGACTTTGATACCGTCCAGCCTATCAAACCACATGTTGAAAGTCATATGGCCTTCTAGAACACGCATAAAGTGCTATTCTAGGATCCTACACCTTGGGCACTTTACGCTACACGGAGCTTGGGTATTCACCCGTGGCCGCACTGCGCCCACCGAAGTGACTGCACCGCACCACCTAGGCACTTCGCAGGGGATGACGTGCCACTCCACCCAGAAAACGAACTGAACGGCGAAGAGCCTCTCGGCGCCGATTCCTCGAACCCTTGGCTTGGCTGGCCCCGTCGTCTTCACTTCTTCACTTTGCCCCCACCACTGTCACCAACACGTACCATCCCTTTCTTGTCATGGTGCCCGTCTTGTTCGGCAGTCACAAAGCTACTACGAGGTGTCACGGGTCAGTTGCTAATCAGATATCGCCAGATCCGAGGTACCGGCGGGTTTTGGGTCCGACTATGGGTCCATCCATAATACAGGGATCGCCCCTGGTAACTTACAAATACAGGGCTATGGCTGTTTACTGTTAATGGTGATCGTTTCGTGGATCTGGTACCGGCTTGATGGAGCCTTACACGCAACTCTCCGTACCCTGTTCGGATGAAGTTCACGAACCAGGCCCACGAGGAGCCACAAGGTGGAGTTGACGCACATCGGGACCATCCAGTACCGGGGTGGCTTTTATGCCTGCTTGTTGCTGTTGCTGTCTCGAATAAATATAAGGCTGTGTGTCCCCGGCTCATCTTAGCCCGAGAAGGGAGAGAGGAGAAGATATTAGTCCAAGCGTTGATCAACACACATGCATGGCCCGTTTCCTGAGGCTCTAACACATTTAGCTCACTTTGCCTTTTTTGGCAGTCGATCACTTCGAGTACACATTATCCGCTCTTTGTTGTTGTTGTATTAGCGTCTACATATTCGAACATTCATCATGGCTGCCGGCACACCACAGTCCTCGGGGTCATCGACCGCGACGGCAATGGATATCGAATGTCAAAACACAAAAGTCAGCAGAGTCTCGCATTGGTACCTCCTACTCAACCCTGGCGGAATCACCGATACCATCCGCAACCACCACTATGAGGGCGAGGGCACACACGAGAAGCCCTACATCGTCGACTTCCTACCCGTCGACGGACACAACGCCATGCAATATCCCAACTGGAAGAAGTGGACCATCACCATCCTACAGGCCGTCGCCACCTTGGCCGTAGCCTTCGTCAGTACCGCGTTTTCTGGAGGCATCAGGGAGATCATCGTTGGGTTCGGGGTCAGCACAGAGGTCGCCATCTTGGGTGTTTCGCTTTTCGTCCTTGGTTTCGCCGTCGGTCCGGTACTATGGGCGCCTCTAAGCGAGTTCTACGGTCGTCAGATCCTCTTCTTCCTCACCTACATGGCTTTGACAGCATTCAACGCTGGCGCTGCTGGTGCCCAGAACATCGAGACCCTCATCATCCTCCGATTCTTCGGCGGTACCTTTGGTGCCTCGCCCTTGACCAACTCGGGTGGTGTTATTGCTGATATGTTTACTGCCAAGGGTATGTCATGCTTCTTCCATCCCATATCACTTACTCATACTAACTACGTATCAACAGAACGTGGTATTGCCTCCGGTGTCTTCGCCATGGCTCCCTTCCTGGGTCCCTCGATCGGTCCCATTGTCGGTGGATTCTTGGGTCAAGCCGAGGGCTGGCGCTGGGTTGAAGGTGTTATGGCCATCTTTACCGGTGTCCTCTGGATTGCCTGCTCCCTCACTGTCCCCGAGACCTACGCCCCCGTTATCCTCCGTCGCCGTGCCAAGAACCTTAGCAAGGAGACCGGCAAGCTCTACGTCTCCCGTCTCGACTTGCAGACTCGCCACCAAAGCTTCGGACAACAGATCAGGATCTCGCTCCTTCGCCCCTGGATCTTACTCTTCACCGAGCCCATCGTCCTCCTCACTTCGCTCTACATGGCCATCGTCTATGGTACTCTCTACCTCATGTTCGCCGCCTTCCCCATTGTCTTCCAGCAGATTCGCGGCTGGAGCCCTGGCATCGGCGGCCTCGCCTTCGTCGGTGTCGCCGTTGGCATGATGGTCTCGGTCGGCTACGCCATGTTCGACAACAAGCGCTATGCGCGCGTCGCCGACAAGCACGGTGGCATGGCGCCTCCCGAGGCCCGCTTGCCCCTCGCCATCGTCGGCTCTATCCTCCTGCCCGTCGGTCTCTTCTGGTTCGCGTGGACCAACGGCCCCGAAATCCACTGGATCGTTCCCATCATCGCGTCCGGCTTCTTCGCCGGCGGCCTGGTCATGGTCTTCCTCAGTCTCATGGGCTACCTGATCGACTCGTACACCATCTTTGCCGCCTCCGTGCTGGCTGCCAACTCGGTCCTCCGCTCGCTCTTCGGCGCCGCATTCCCCCTCTTCACCACCTACATGTATGCCGACCTTGGCATCCACTGGGCCTCGACCATCCCTGCCTTCCTCGCGCTCGCTTGCGTGCCTTTCCCCTTCATCTTCTGGAAGTACGGCCACTTGGTCAGGGCGAGGTGCAAGTACGCTGCTGAGGCGGCGCAGGCGCTCGCCAAGATGATGGCGGCTGCCAAGGCGAGACAGGAGCAGCAGGAGGGCAAGCCTGTACAGCAGCAGCCACAGGTTGCTGTTCCCGCCGGTGTCACGGAGGAGAACGAGGAGATGATGGAGACGAAGGAGGCCCATGCCAACATCCCTGCGATTTCGATCATGAGCGATGATGAGAGAACGGTGAACGGATCGGGGAACACAACGGAGATGGAGGAGGAGAAGGGTGAGAGGAGGGCTTAAGTGAAGGATGATTGACTGACTTTGTTGGTCATTTGCTCCTCTTCTACCTTTTCAGCCACACTTCACTTCTTGCCTTGTCTTCTTACACTCACGTTTTGCATATCATTTGCGCATTTGGATATACCACTTAGGTTTTGGGTGGATGGATGGATAGCATGATTCATCACATGCATGCATGGCGAAACGCGTCTTACGAGCATTTTTATCTTGGATTTTAACATCTCTTTTTTTTTTTGCACACAATACCAAAGTTGGCCGCACAATTGGTTGGTTAGCCACGGCAGCGGAACAATTGAACATATAGACGGCTGGTGGGTGGTTATAATAGGGAAAAAGGAGGCTGACTAATGACAACACATACAAATTGGCGATGAAATAGATGGGTTTTGGTGAATATACCCACTTCACATTTTGAGTTCCTTTTAAAAAGACAGTCAGTGAAGACATTCAACCACCCACCAGGTAATCAATCGGCTCTCCCAACAACTGAATCCCCAAGGCTAGAGCTTCGCCCCCTTCCTCCTCTCCTCCTTCGCACTATCATACCTAACCCCCTCATCATCCTGTTCCTCCACCCTCAAGTCCGGCAATATTTTCGGCATGATCCTCCTCGGCTTTGCCCCCTCAATAACGCTATACTTGTCAAAATCCGTCACCCCACACTGCTCCCTGAGGAAATCCTCATCAAGCAATAACTCCCCATTCACCTTTTCCGCGGGAGCTTCCAAAATCCCCAGTATCGCATCCGAAAAAATCTCGGGCTTTCTCAAATCCCTCCTCAACTCCTCCTGTCCCTGATTAGCCTTGTTCGTCATCTGCTTCGCCGTAGCAGCGCTCTCGATCGCCACCGCCGGCCAGATCCCACTGATGGCCATCCCCCTTTTGCGGGTGACTGTGCCATGGCCCTCCCCCGTCGCCGTCTTCGGGGAGACCACGCCTTCCCGCTCAAAATCCATCGCCAGTCCCTTGACGAGCACCGACATGCCCACCTTCCCCATGGCGTACGCCGTTTTGCCTCTGAAAAACCGGCTGTAGATGGGCGGGCAAACCACCACTATCCTCCCGCCATAGGTCGATTCGTGCAGGTGCGGCAAGCTGTACTGCACCGCGGCGTACAACCCATTTGCATTCACGCGCTGCATCAGCTGGTACCGCTTTAGGGGCGTACCGGACACGGAGGACCACCAGATTGCGCCCGAGTTGTAGACCAAGACGTCGAGGTGGCCGTAGGCTTGGATGGTGGAGGCGACGAGGGTCTTGAGGGAGGTGCCGGTGGGGTCGCTGGTGTCGCAGGGGATGGCGACGGCGGTGCCGGAGTGGAGAGCGGTGATCTCGTGGGCGACGGTGGTGATGGTGGAGAGGGAGGAGTTGGGGTCGGGAGGGAAGGGGGAGAGGGATTTGAGGGCGGAGGGGGAGGTGGTGGATTTTGCGGAGACGACGACTGTTAAGCAATGTCAGTTGGTGAGATCGGGTAATGGATGGATGGATGGGGGGAAAGACTGAAATGCTTACCGGCGTATCCCTTCTTGGCTAGGTCGATGGCTACTTGACGACCTATTCCACGAGAGGCACCGATGACAAGGGCCACTGGTTTGTCTATGGGTGATGTCGCTACTGGTTTGTCGATTGAGGGAGGCATGGTGTTGTGATGTGTAAGTAGTGTTTGACTTGAAGTAGTTCTTCGGGTATACGTAGAGGAGCCGAATACAGTGAACAGGATGAGAAGAGGAGAACCGATAGAATGCAGAATGAAGGATTTGGATTGACTATATTAATTGATATGTAGTCTACAGAAATGAGGTCATCCTCGGTATTCAAGTCAAGAACGTGTGATTAGTGATCAGCAATGAACCAGGGATGCCGCGGTCCGGGTGGGGGAGCAGCCCCACATTCTACGGAACCACTCCCGGTGCGGACAGCCGGTTAAGGTAGCCGGGGATTGACGAGGTGGAGGAGCTGCAGGTCCCGGTGGAGATTGACTCGTATACAACTATGCCGAGAGACGGCAGGATTCTTATACCTCGAAGCAATGACGAGGCAAGAAATGCTGATATCCATCAACACGAAGACCGGAGCTTTGTAGTTTATAAAGTTAAGAGGTCATAAGAGATAGAGTAGAAAAATGTTTAACAACGGCTGGTTGGTGTCCTCGGGCTCTGTCATTGCCCCGATATGTTGACATTTGTACCGTGAGCTGTAGGCGGTGAAGACCTTTCTAAACTCACAAAGGCTATACCAGCCGTGATGTGCTACCACGTGTATGTGCTGGTTCGTCGCTTTTTTTCCAAAGTCCGGGATTCCTCCGGGGAGGCATACACACGACTTCCTACCTAGGTTTAGGTCATGAGAAACCCCGGTCGGCGGGGTTGGGGTTTCTTGGGTTCAAAAAGGGTATAAGGCCCAGCGCCTTTCTCCTCAGGCAGTTTCCCAAGCAGTTCAAACAACTCTCGTCCCACCCGTCAACGTCTCATCCCTTCACTGTTTGAAGCTCGATTTCCAGCCATGAGCAGCACCCCGGTAAAAAGGAAGGCAACGTCGCCTCCTGGATCCGCTCCCCCGTCAAAGACGGCGACTGCCAACCTATCGTCTTCCGGCCCCGGATCGCCGGCGGCAGCCGCCGCATCATCACCAGCAGCGCCGGCCAATGCAGATGCTGCCCTCACTGGCGCCCTCACCGGTGGACATTGGCTTGAACAAGAACTTCCAGAAGACGATGGCGACGATGGGGACTCCACCCTGGGAAGCGATGCCGAGAGCTCGACCGCCTCCGTCTCTTCGAGTATTCTCAAATACCGTACTATCAACGGCAGAACCTATCACAGCGAGACTGTAACCGACGGCGAATATTGGGGCCCTAACGACAAGAAGCATCTTGAGTGTTTGGAAATCTACCACTACGCCATCGAGTTGCTGATTGATAATCAACTCCACATGGCGCCCA
Source organism: Copromyces sp. CBS 386.78 (assembly GCA_030685235.1). Classification (NCBI taxonomy): domain Eukaryota; kingdom Fungi; phylum Ascomycota; class Sordariomycetes; order Sordariales; family Sordariaceae; genus Copromyces; species Copromyces sp. CBS 386.78. The sequence continues at coordinate 43,763 of MU839234.1, forward strand.
TCAAAGACGATATCAAGAAGGCGCTCGATATCGGTACGGGTATGGGACTTTGGGCGATTGACTTTGCGGATAAATTTGAAACGTGCGAGGTAATCGGTACCGACATTACCCCCGTACAACCCAGCTGGGTACCGCCTAATGTTCAGTTCGAAATCGACGATGCCGCGAAAGAGTGGACCTACAAGTCCAACCATTTCGACTTTGTCCATATTCGATTCATGGATGGCGCCATTGAGGATTGGAACGCGCTCTACGAACAGGCGTACAGAGTCACCAAGCCAGGTGGCTGGGTCGAACACCTCGACCACTCGCCTATTGTAACATCCGATGACGGAAGTGTTAAGCCTGGTTCCGCCATGGACACCTATGGTAAGGTTCTCGCAGAGGCCGGAAGGCGAATGGGAAGAACACTCACCCTTGCCGACGACGATACCATGGAGGAAGGAATGAAGGCGGCCGGTTTCATCAATATCCAGTCCAAGAAGTATAGGGTAAGTCATTTCAGCCTGGCAAACACTGTGACTCCCTCTCCAACGCAGCTGACCCGTCATCTTATGTAGATGCCGTTGTCACCCTGGTCCCAAGACGAGCGGATGAAGCAGATCGGCTTGTATGTCCTTGCCGCTCTGCACTCTGACGTGGAAGGCGTCGTCCAGTATATGTTTGGTAACGTCATGGGTTGGACGCAAGAGGAGATCAAGGCGTTTGCAGTCCATATGCGCCGTGAGCTGAAGGACAATAGCATCCATGGCTACTACCATTGGAAGTATGTGTGGGGGCAGAAGCCCGAGGACGCCGAGTAGATTAGGCATTCGACATGGGAGGAGAGACACCTGGATATATCTCGGGATGAAGGATGAATCAATGCCGATTTGCGATGACACTGAAACGTGTCACGCTGCCGCCAATTTACAGCTCACAAAGATCACTGCTCTCCGCCATCGTGATGTTTGTGCATGTGTCGGCTAGCAAGTGCGGGCGATATCAAAGCATGCCTCACTTCGCTTCTTCGGAGGACCAGTGAGGTCTGGCGGAGGCATTGCCGATCGAGCAGAGACAGAAGAGTTGAGTAATGGAGAAGTGTAAGTAGATGAAAGATGTGAGACAGCAATGAACAAGACGATGAAGTTATACGTTACAGATAACCGAGTCCGGCACCTCAAGTTGAAGATATCGCACCGAACGGATTGTATTTCCACTTGCTGTCCGACATGTCTGGTTGTTGATGAAAGTTCCAAAGCTTGGCTTCGGTGAATGAAGAAGAGGGGACCACTGCCGCGGCCACTTTCCCAACCTCTGATTGGTCAATTGCGGCTGCGCCTAGAACAAACACGCTCCCAGCCACCAAACAGCGACCCTTCAGCTGGTCCGGGAGCATGGTTCCCCGACCCCTGAACACACACACACATCCGCGCGCATAACCAGTCACGGTACACAGGATGAACCCTGAACCGCCGTAGACTGAACTAGTGTAGAGGTTTTGCTTTTTGTTTATAGCTCTTAAAAGGACTTCACATCATCGGCTTTTTTCCTCGTCTTCCTGGCTTTTGGTTGCTTTCGAGATACCCAGTTTGTTTGAGCGCCTTGTGAGAAGAAGAAGCCTGTCCGGGAAACACGGAAGGGTCATTTGTACGTAAACCACCTCGAGTAACGTTCATCTCTGTCAAGTTATCAAAGCCGAGTTCGAGCCACAGCTAGACCGCCTTTAACCACCAACAAGATGGCGATTCCTTTGGAAAGGTTAGGCGATAGAGGTATGTAACATCGTTCTTCGTGAATCGGAGAGAACACGAGCTGACCAGTCCGTCCACAGCCTTCAACCACAGGACGAGTGTAGAGATTGAGAGTGAATATGATCGCTTGCGCGCTGAGGCCCGGGCGGAGGGTGATAAGATGAAGAGGTATTATGACGAGGTATGTTCATCTCATCTCATCTCATCTCATCTCATCTGCTGGTTCATCCAATCTCGCAATCAAAACCCTCCCCCCTCTCCAACCTCACTAACCCTCCCCTCCCCATCCAGGCTCACACCGCCTACGAACGCGGCGACGGCGCCGAAGCCAAAAACCTCTCCAACCTCGGCAAGAAGCACAAAGCCAAACGCGACGCTCTGAACAAGCAAGCCGCGGAATTCATCTTCCGGGAGAACAACCACACCGAGCGCGTCGCAGCCGACACCATCGACCTGCACGGTTTGTACGTCGAAGAAGCCGAAGACATTCTCGAGGCGCGCATCCGGGACGCCCAAGCTAGAGGCCAGACGCACCTGCACGTCATCGTCGGCAAGGGTCACCACTCCGCCGGCGGCGTGCGCAAGATCGCGCCCCGCGTGGAGCAGGTGTGTCGCGAGATGGGGCTCAACTTTGCGGCGGAGGAGAATGAGGGGAGGATATATGTTGACCTCACCGGCGGAAGAGTCGATGGCGTTCCTGGGCTGCCGCAGCAGCCGCCGGGGTATCAACCCGGTGCAGGGTACCAGAGCGAGGGGAGGCCGAATCAGTACCAGGGCGGAGAGGGGTATCCAGGGCAGCAACAGCACGGAGGACATCATCAGCAGCAGCAGCAGCAGCAAAACAACCAGCAGGAGGACGACATCTGGGGGGATTTGCTGGGGGCTTGTTTCAAAAAGTGTTGTGTTGTCATGTGAGGAGGTTATGGTGTGGTTGGCGGCTTTGCGAGTTGTGGGTTACGAACATTGGGTTCAATGTTGGGTAATGACGTCTGATATGTTGTTGGATAATAATGCTGGTAATGATGCTGACGGGAAATGAAGCAAGCGAGTTCAAAAAGCGATTTTGCGCGGTTGAATGGATGGCCGGATATACTGCCTTTGAAAGGAGGGGTTCAAGAGATACCATTTGTTGCGAGACTGTTTGTGGGAGGAAAGCCGGAATGTGTAGCAGAGAAGAATAGAGAATGATGGGGATTTTGTGACAGAACCACCTGCTGATTCGGACTATAGTAATATCGTAGATTATTTGGCGTTGCTCAAAGAAGGGGATGTGAAAGAACTGAATTTGGAAGGTAAGATCAGTCACCATCAACGAAATTTTCACTCACCATATCACCATTGAAATACGATGGATATTGCCCGACCTTTCCTTTGATATAAAGACATAAAGAAGATGTTGGTCACCTCCAACCACATCCGCCTCTGTTACTCATCTACGATATACATACGACCATAGGCAGTGGGACAAAAATTCGGGATCCCGTCCGCTCTTCCCTAGATAAGCCAGTGGCCGCCAGGCGCGTAGTCGGATCGGTGATGACCGGTGAATAACCTGGTGTCGTATAGTTCTTGCATTCCTTTAATCTTTTCGTTCGTTCGTCATTCTTCTTTCAGACCGGGCTGCGATTCCTTGATTCGTTTGTCTACACGCGACCAAATACAAAGCCTAGAACTAGAACACATTATGCCAGGTACAATTCGAGGAACAGGAAGCTCAAAAGTTTATTCGACCTAATAGTCTGTACTCTATGCAACCTTGTACAAAGTCACGCAGTCAAGAACCTCTTCCGTTGAGTTTTTTATGTGTTGTTTCCCACATTTCTTTTCTCACCCCACACCTCAGATGAACTTGTTTGTCTTCACCATTTGTCCTATTCTTCTGCTTTTCTTTGCCTCGTAGTTGGCTGCCCTCAGTCCATATTCCCGTCTCCGTTCAGGAACAGGACATTGAATAACGTGCTATTAGTATAATTGCCGGGCGGTTAGCCAAGCACCGACTAAAACACGTCATAACGACGCTCGACAGAAAGGACGCCACATAACCAGAAAGTGAGACTATCAAAGACACGATATCTGTGAGTTAAACAACACGGCCAAGAAATAAAAGGTTAAGCTATGATAAACAAGGCCATAAGAGGAAAAGTAAGCAAAAAAGGGCAAAGGCCAAGAACTAGCCAGGAGGCAGAATCAAGTCGCTTCCTGCCTTGAATGGGAAGGTTGGTGTTAGGATTGGGTATCGCTGGTGGATTTGCATCCGTGCCACTATCATGACATACAAGTCTGAAAGAAAAAAGATCAAAGGTATCTGTCCCGGCTAAAATTTGTCTTTTCCCCCGTTCCAATCCAGTACTGCAGCCTGATGATAAATCCTCTAGGAAGCCCCCAAGCAAAGAAAAAAAAAAAAAAAAAAAAAGTGTCGGTAGTGGTGTGATGTGGATACTTTTCATGATCCTTGGTCCATTGAGAGAAACCAAAATTCGCTGAGTTATGTCGAAAAGTAAAATATTGGATATGATGATACTTTGGCAAGCAAATCGGGTAGCAATGATATATCCAGGCGACTGTGTAGTTGTGGTGCGGACGGTAATGACCCATGATGGGTCTAGGATTGGTGGTCGAGTGAAGGTTTTCGCGTCGTGGAAAGGCCGAATAATCATGATGAAGCCGACGGAGCCATATGCATATCCATAAAGTCCTCTAAGTCCGGAACGGGTGAGAAGTTCTCCAAGAGTAGATCAGGAGCGTCTTCTTCCTATGCACCCGCATCTTCACCCAAGCCCTGCTGGCCGGGTCCTCCGGCGTTACCCGACTGATCCTGGGAGCTGATAAGCTCCTCATACTCGACCATTTGCAATGCCAGTTTCTTGGCAGTGCATTCAATGTCAATAAGCTGCCGCGTAGCCTTGTCCGCGCTCCGCACCTCGGACAGGGCCCGATTTATCATGTGCTGAAGCATTGGATTGCTCATCGAGGGAGCTGCTGGAGCGATAGCGCTTACGGGAGCAGGAGCAGCAAGGGCAGCATGGGTACCGAGCGGGTGAGGAGTACCAAAACGGAAAGCATTGGGGTCAGCCGGTATATTAATGCCACCGTTTGCCCCGTTCGGCAGGATAGCCGTATTGTGCTGCTGCTGCTGAGCATTTTGGGGATTGCGCGTTTCTGAGACCAGGATGTTAACATTGTTGCTCATTGTCGCACTTGCAAGATAACCGGGGAAAGCTTACCGTGGAAACTGCACCTGGCGCCACTGGCATTAAACCAGCAATTGGCACAACTGCCACACATCTGGCCATCCACCACTATGCAGCTAGTCCACGGACCGTGGCCCTTGTGGCAGTTCTTACAGGGGACGCGTGCCGGCTCACCAGCAATGTGAGCGAACAAAGCTTCAACATTGCTTCTACGTGCCAGGTTCAGCACCTGCTCAGGGCGTCTCTGCTGGGCAAGACGATGACCTGGCTCACGAGCCAACCTCTTGGCAAGGGCACTCTCGACGTTGAGCTGGCCATAGCCGGATTCATGAGCCATATCCTCCGTGCTTTTGGACAGCTGAGGATCCATCGGGTGTTGATGGGGAGACGGCTGCATCTGCTGGGGCTGGCCCATGGGTGCAACAGGGGGTTGGTGCTGATGTTGATGAGAATGGGCCTGGGGTTGGCCAAGACCCTGAAGCATATCGGCTTGTTGCTGTTGGTGCTGTTGCTGTTGCTGTTGTTGCTGATGGTGCTGATGTTGCTGCTGCTGGTGCTGGTGTTGTTGATGTTGAGAGTGGTCCTGAGGAGAGGGTTGAGGCACACCACCAGGGCCACCTGGGTTACCTAGCATATTGGCACCAGCAAGATCAACATGGCCGCCGAGTCCCGAGTTTGCAGCGGCATTGGCATCTTGGTCCTCCATCTCGGCGTCAACATCCGGCTCGCCAGTGCCATCATTGAGGGAACCGGGCTGACCAAGACCAGTCTCCATGACGGCAGCAGCAGCAGCGGCAGCATACTCCTCAGTGCCCATCCTGGCCGTAGGGTCGTCGAAGGCGGATGGGTCTGGCTTGAGGGAATCCTGATCAATATCAGGCTCCTGTTGGTGCTGCTCCTGCTGGTGCTGAAGATGATCCTGGTTTTGATCTTGCTGATGCTGTTGCAGGTGATGGTTGTGGAGGTCGTGCTCCTGAGCCTGCTGATGCTGGAGTTGAAGTTGGGCCTGAAACTGGGGATGGATATGGCCAACGTTGTTAGGGTCCTGGTCGGGACTCAGGCTGTTAGCCACGTTTTGCTGTTGTTGTTGATGCTGTTGCTGTTGGTGTTGTTGATGTTGTTGTTGTTGTTGTTGCTGCTGCTGCTGCTGTTGTTGTTGCTGCTGCTGCTGCTGCTGTTGTTGTTGCAGCTGTTGCTGTTGGAACTGCTGCTGGAGCTGAGCAGCTTCGTGAGCAGCCAGTTGCTGGACAAGTTGGCTGTTTCGGACCAGCGAGTGAGGACTGGCGACAGCGCGGGGACGTGCCGGGGTGGTCGGCTTGGTCACTTTGGTTGGGCCGGGGCCCGGAGTGAGTCGCGAGGCTGGGACTTGGCCTTGGCCGGGTTGAGTGCCGACCTGGAGTCCCACGGAGCCGACCTGGACCTGGCCGACAGCTCCGGGAACCTGACCGACAGCTCCGACAGCACCGCGCTGGACACCGGATCCGGGGCCAGCGACAGGGCGGATTGGCGATGGTTTCATACTCCGCTTGGGGTCCGGGTTGCTGGTACCAGTTGGCAGCAATGACAGGCGGTTACCAGGTGTCGCGAGCTGCTCGTCGCTGTAAGGGCTGCTAAGGGCGCTTGGTAGGGTGAGTTGGTGTTGAGCAGCTGTCGTCAGCTGGGGAGGAGAGGAGAGAAATGTGTGTCCAGGGAACTGCTGGATCGGCGGGACACCGCTCGACGGACGCGACATTATTAGCTGGCGGGCAGTCACCGGCAGGCAACCAGCAGCCAGAAGGTGGCGGCAACTGCGTGCCAGTGTCAATGCTCCGGTTTGTGCAACTGCGCACAGACGCACACCTGTCAGAAGGGCGCACGAGCCAAAAACACTGGCCAATCACCGATATTAATCCGTGCTTCTGCCCCTCCCACCTCGATCGTTGCTTGGTCGGACTTGTCAGTCCAGTACTACCAACAAACCAACCAGAGCAATGTCGAGAGATGTCAGAAGATTTCCAAAGTAAAGAAATGGAGTTTAGGAGAAAACTGAGATGGGACGGGGGTAACTGATACGGTGTCGAATTGCGTGTTTCTTCGTGATGCCGGATAAGAAAAAGCCGGAAAATAGAAAATAGAAGGAAGGTGAAGTTCGAAGTTCCAGACAGTCGAAGCCAGGTGGTATGAACACTGCCTATTTTAATGTCCGCTTATGAAATGGGGAGGGTTAGGGCTCAATGTGGTGGAACGGGGCATCTTGCAGGTTCTCGAATCTCGACAGCAGCTGCACCTCGAAAGCCCGGAACCGAAGCTCACGCCTACCTTTATGGCATGATTTCGATCACGCGCGATGAAGCCTTCTTTGATCTCTCGTGCGGTCTGTCGTTTTACATAGACTATGAGAAAGTCATTTCTAGTCTAAGTCGAGTCCATGTCTGAGCCATTCATGAGACAAGCGGACCTGCCAGGAATGCCTCATCACTCGTCCACTATTCCACAGAGTTATTACACTATATTACGTTCATAGATATCACATACGTCTCTCCTCGAGAGAACACTTCCAAGAGTCGGATCACTTCTTCTTCGGGTGCGTAAAAGGATGCCCCTTTTCCCTCGCCCACTTCACAACCGTCGAGTTCATGCCCCTCAAGACAAAGAAGTAAATGATGGGTATGAACCATCCCATCACCGTATCCAACACCCAGTTATTCCTCGGCGACCCGCCCATGATTCCACACTGCATCAGCCTGCCCAAGAACGACACATCAACAAAGTACTTGCCGGCCTCCAGCCCCGCAATGGCTCTCCTCGCGACCGTATCCGGGCTCTCAGCCGGCTCGTCCTTCTCCAGCTCCACCGTGATATCCGGCTTCGTCTGATTCTCCCTCTCATAGCCCGGCGATACAATCGTGCCGGGGTACACAATATGCACCTTGACCGGGTTATCCGGGTAGTAATTGACCTCCATGGCCAGGGTATCCGCCAGTCCTCTCAACGCCCACTTGGTGGGTGTGTACGGGCCATACCCCAAAATCGCAAAAAGCGCCAACATCGAGGCCGTAAACACCAAGTGCTTCGGCTCCCCCTTGGGCCCCGTGCTGTTCTCGGGCGCCAGCCACTCCCTCAGAATCGCCCGCGACATCTCGGCCGACCCAAAGTAATTGACGTCCATGTTGCGGCGCGCGGCGACCATGCTGTCGTCGTCGGTCCACAAAAGGGGAGTCGACATGCCAGCTACGCACCAGACAATGTCCGGGGAGGAACCCCCGTTCCAGGCGATGGCTTCGGCGATCACCGTCGCCGCGTAGTCGTGCTCGGAAACGTCAGCGGAGATGTAGGTGAAGCGCTGCGTGGACGGGTTCTTGGCGGCGGCGCGGATGTCGGCCAAGGCTTCCTCGAGGCGCCCGACGTTGCGCGAGACGAGGATCACGTTGGCGCCCTTTTGCGAGAGTTGGATGGCCGCTGAGCGGCCCATGCCTTCGGAGGCACCGGTTAGGAGGACGGTCTGGTGGAAGGGTGGGGGGTTAGTGTTTGGGTTGAAGTCAGGGACTCAGGTTAGGTTGGTTGGGCATCGGGGCGCATACCCGGCCATCGACTGGCATGTGGTTTTTGGTGCTGAAGAGACCCATGGTTGCGAATATGCCGATGGCGGCGACGATGGCGGCGACCGGGAGAGACCAGGAGGTGCTGAGGGTTTGTAATTGTTCCATTAAGGGATCTGTGAGAAGAGAATGATTCATCCTCGGATCGAAGAAGAAGTAAGATCGGACTCGAGGAAGTCGTCGACGCGGCGGGCACCTCTACGGCGTAAATTTAGTGGATGCTGTCAGCGGTCGTGCAACACTGTTTGGAGCTTACACCCCTGTCTGTAAGTGACCTGGTGTCGAAAGATAATTCGATCGAACTTTTCACGCTCCGTTCAAGCAATAACGAAGTCTCTGATTTTTGGGGGCATTGGCTGAGGTGAAGTCTGCTTTTCCTAGGTAGTATTTGTAAGGCGCTTTTGTCTACATCCATCGACCATACCCCAACGTAGGTAACTCTGGCAAGTCCATCTTGGAGCTTCCCGTCGACCCTGAGGAAGCTTTGACCCTTTGACCATTCTCGGATGTAACTGTGGAGCTTCTCCAACTGTGGGGTCCGGCGCGCTGCATGAGAGTGGAGCTAGGCGGTCGAGGTTCCGCTGGGGATGGATCGCATATTGACAAGGGCAAAAAAATTCTGCCGCTTCAACATTTGTTGCCCGCCTAGCAAACGATGGAACCCACCACAGCACATTGAACGAGCATCTCTAGGTGCCATTTCGACAGCGCTTCCACCACGACGTATCTCACAATCGCGTGAGAACCCTTCCCATTCATCAGTACCAATCAGCGCGACACATTTGCAAAAAATGGCCAAGAAGAGAAAGGCCCCGAGACCGACCGGCCCCGCCGAGCCTCGCGAGGTTGACGCCAAGGACGCCCGTCTTACCGTCAAGACTTACAAAGATGTCGCCAACTCGGAAGACGAGTACTGGGAGGGCCAGGATCGCATAGACTTTGACGACAGCGATGATGGCAGGCAATCCAAGCGCCAGCGCAAGGACAAAGAGGAGGAGTTCCTCGAGGCTTCTGACGAGGAGGTTTTCGAAGAGGAGGAATCCGACGAGGAGAGCGACCACCAAGATGCCGCGCCCGCGAAGTCCAAGAAGGTCAAGACAACAGTTCTTTCCGACGAAGAGATGGGCGGCGAGGAGGAGGAAGAAGGCGACGAAGGATGGTGGGGTTCCTCCAGGAAGGATTACTACAATGCCGACCAGATTGAGACCGAGGCCGATGCCTTGGAGGAAGAGGCTGAGGCAAAGAGGCTCCAGGCCAAGAAGCTGGCCAAGAAGTCCGAGGCCGATTTCGCGTTCGACGAGAGCGAGTGGCTAGGCACCAAGGAGGAGGCCGAGGAAGAGGAGGACGTCATTACCGAAAAGCTCAACGAGGTCGAAGTAACAGAGGACATGGGGCCGGAGGAGAGGTACAAGCTTCTACAAAGCCGATATCCCGAGTTCGACTACCTGGCGGAGGAGTTTAGGGAGCTACAGCCGATTCTCACAACTTTCCAGAAGGAGGCGGAGGGCAAGCCCGCCAAGTCTCTGGAGATGGTCAAGTTCTGGACTCTTGGGTGCTACGTCGCTTCGCTCGCCAGCTATTTTGCCATCCTCACTTCGCCAGCAAGAGACAGCCAAGGTGTCTCCAAGACGATCAGCCCTACGGAACTCAGAGACCACGAGGTTATGAGCACGTTAATGAGCTGTCGCGAGGCCTGGCTTAAGGTCAAGGAGCTCAAGCCGCTCAAGAGCGTCTCCTCTACCAGCGGCATGCTTTCGCCACCCGAAGACGAGGGCGAGTTCGACGACTTGTCCGACGACGATATGGAGGACTTCAAGAAGCTGCTCAAGAAGAACAAACGCGAATCCAAGTCCGAGCTCAAGGCCAAGGCGAAGAAGGAGGCTGAGAAGGCCAAGAAGGCCAGGGCTGTCGAGCAGTCTCTTGCTGATCTTTCCAACCTGCTCGAGACCACCAAGACAGCGGCCAAGGCCAGCAAGAAGTCTGCCAAGGTCGACAAGCGTGATGATGATGAGCGCTCCGACTTTGGTGACGAGGAGATCCTTGAGGCTCACGTGGCCAAGGAGAAGGCTGCTCGCAAGAAGAGTCTCAAGTTCTACACCTCCCAGATTGTGTCCAAGTCCGCCAAGCGTGCGGATGCGGGTCGCAACGCCGGTGGTGACGACGATATTCCTTACCGTGAGAGACTTGTAAGTTGCTAGTCCCCCAAACATTTCGCGTTGTCATGTACTAACTTTTTCGCAGAGAGACAGGCAAGCACGCCTCAACGCCGAGGCCGAGAAGCGCGGCAAGAAGGGCAGCAAGCACGGCGCCGCGCTGGGCGAAGGCGACAGCGACGACGAAGACAAGCAGGTTGCCAAGCAGGTGCGCGGCGAGGAGGACGAGTACTACGACATGGTGGCGCACAACGCGGCCAAGAAGAAGGAGGACAAAGCGGCCAAGTACGAGGCTCTGGCAGCGGCCAAGGGCGCGCGGGTCGTGGAGGAGACGACGGTCGGGGCCGACGGCAAGCGCCAAATCAACTACCAGATCCAGAAGAACAAGGGCCTCACGCCGCATCGCAAGAAGGAGAACCGCAACCCGCGTGTCAAGAAGAGGATGAAGTACGCGGAGAAGCAGAAGAAGCTCAAGAGCGTCAAGGCCGTGTACAAGGGCGGCGAGGGCAAGGGCGGATACCAGGGAGAACTGTCGGGTATCAAGAGCAACTTGGTCAAGAGTGTCAAGCTTTAGTAGTCTTGATTGGGGTTTGGCTTTGGTCCTGGTGGTTGTTGGGATGGTACCTTATGTAGTACTCTGGGTATCATATCATGCATGTATAGATTTTTGGGTTGTGTCGATAATCATGGCCTTCTACGGGAATGGAAAAAGGGGGCTTGCACATGGCAATGGCATCATGCCGTTTCTTAAACACACTCTTGGTACCTCTATCGAAGCGACCTACAAAATCCGTGATATGTGTACCGGATGTCGCCGGTCACCCCGTTGTTTTCATGCCGTTGTTGGAAGTTGATACTCGAGTTTCATCCAACGGTTGACGTACCCCACAATCTCCACCGTCCGGGATGCTTGAGCCGCCTGAGACGTGCATCGCTCTAGGGCTCTTTTGCCGCCGCCGAGGATGCATTACACCTATCTTGCAGGCGGGTCAAACTCCCGAACGGATTGGGGGAGGACCGGGTTCCTTGCGGATGAGGAGGCAAAAGAGTCATGCCACCCTTCAGACTTTTTTCATCATGTATGACTCCAATTGACTAGCAATCAAACCAGATTGACTCTTTTCTTTTGTCCGGGCTAGTTTCGTTTACTTTCATTTTGCTTCATCGTCATCTTGAGCTTCACACTTCAGTTTGTTACTCTCTATCCCTTTGGACGACAGACAGCTCATGAATCCTCTCCGGGCTCTCAATTTGAAGTGACGTACCTCCGTCTGCCGGACACACACACAAAACAGGGACACAACAAAGAGCGAGGTGAATTGGGCTTCCAAGCTCCAACGAATTCCAAGGACAAGGACAAACAACACAATCAAAAAAAGGCGGGAGAGCAAAGAGCGTCAAGAACTGCTTGAATCCCATCATCATACTTTCATCACGCCTGAACTCACAAGTATCGCCACCACTTAAAGAGAAGGACGCACAAAAAGTGAGATAGCATTTACATACGGTCTCACGGACGGAACAGAAGTAGCCACCATGGTGCCCCCGACCGAACTCCTCAACCTCGACGTCGAGGCTATATCGGGGATTCTTGGGTATGCCTCACTCTCCTACACTTCCCTTCCCTTCTCCTTCTCATGCTAATGTTTTTTCAACAGCTCCATATCAATAGCCTGCTGGGTGGTCGTCTTCTCCCCGCAAATCATTGAAAACTTCCGGCGCTCCTCCGCCGACGGGCTTTCCATCCAATTCATCATCATCTGGCTAACCGGCGATGTCTTCAACATCCTGGGCGCAGTCCTTCAGGGTGTTTTGCCGACCATGTTGATTCTGGCGATTTACTACACCATTGCCGACGTGGTCCTTTTGGCTCAATGTTTCTATTATCGGGGTTTTACTTGGCGGGATGATGTGGTTCCCGCTAACACCATTGATGATGAGGATGAGGATGAGGCGGTGGCAGTGGAAAGTGATGATGGCGATAGAAGGACTGATGGGAAGAATAAGCGGAAGAGAAGGGGTGATGGAAGTCGGGGGATGTCAAGCGACGAAAGAGGGCCGGATGAACGCACTGCTTTGCTAGGTGGAGGAGTGGCATCCTCTGCTGCCGGCGCTACCACCAGTGCCAGTCACACTAGTCACGGTCACCACCTCGGAGTTGGCGGTGGTGATCTCGGCCCCTACGGCGGCACCCGCGAACGTCGCGGCTCCAACTGGTCTCACCTCTCGCCTGTGGTTCCCCTCGTCGACCCCGCCGCCCTCGAAGCCGAAATCCTGCATCAGCCTCGCCGCAACGGCAACAACCGATCGCGGCCTGGCAATGCAAACGCCGGTCCCACGAAGCTGCAATCCTTTTTATTCAACCTCCTCGCCATCCTAATGGTTTGCGCCGCCGGCGTGATGGGCTGGTTTTTATCTAGGGAGTATTACCCACAGCAGCCTTCTTCATCACCTGAACTTGCCTCTTCCGGTTCCGGTTCCCCACCCAAGGACGGCAACGGTGGCGGAGTCGAATTCTCCCTCTGGGGCCAGATCTACGGCTACCTCTCCGCCATTTTGTATCTTGGCTCCCGCTTGCCACAACTACTACTCAACTTCCGACGCAAGTCCACCGAGGGCGTATCCATGTTATTCTTCCTGTTCGCTTGCCTGGGTAACTTGACCTACGTGTTATCCATCCTGGCCTACGACGGCTCGTCGGAGTGCGCGGCTGGACCTGGCGATTGCGAGACGGGGGAGGAGGGCAAGATTTACTGGCGCTATGTGTTGGTGAATATGAGCTGGTTGGCGGGAAGCGCGGGGACGTTGTTGTTGGATGGGGCGATTTTTGTGCAGTTCTTTTTGTATAATAAGGACGAGTTTTATGGGGATGATGAATGGGATAGTGAGTATGAGAGTGGGAGTGAGAGTGGGAGTGGGAGCGACGGGAGTGGAAGTGTGATTAGTGATGAGGAGGAAGGGGGAATGGGGGGTGGTGCAGGGCAGGGCCAGGAAAGTGATGGGAGGGGGTGGGATAGTGATGATGAGAGGAGTAAATTGATGCGAGAGTGAGGGGAGGTGTGGCTGCTGGTGGAAGTGAGAGTGGGAGGATATGAAGTGATGGGATCTCTTTTGGATTTGGGTGGAAAAATGTTTGATGGATATGACGAAAAACGGGAACGGAAAATGAGAGTGGGCGTATGTGGGCGTTTTAGGATGACATTTTGACTTGTTCAACGTTGGATCTTTTCTTTGTTGCAAAACGATATTCGAAAACCACCCCTCTCCTCTCATTCCTTGCCTCCCCATTCTTCAAAGCTTATGCCTCTTCTTCCCGCTCGCAATCTTCTCAAACTCGCCCTGTGGCACTCCGCTAACAAACCGATCCAACCCGGCCATCACCTCGGCCACATTCTGCGCATCATACACATCCCTCTCGGGCCTTCTAATCAGGCTCTTGATCCCCAACAAACTATCGCCCACAAGATGGTCTCCCAACCGTTCCTCAATCTCCTTCAACACCAGCCCCTTGAACTTGTCCGTCTCCCCCTTGCCCACTTCCTCAAAGCACTTGGTCACAAACCCCGTCTGCACCAGCTCCTCCTTGGTAATCCTCTTGCTCATGATCAGTGCCTCGTTGGCCTTGGCAAAACCCAGTCTTTGGACAAGGCCGCGGGAGGCACCGCCTTCGGCTACTAGACCCAAGGAAGAGAAAGGGGTGAGAAGGAAGGTGGCGGGCACGCAGTAGATGAAGTCGGCAAAGGAGACGAGAGCGGCGGACAAGCCGATGACGGGCCCGTTGAGTCCGACGATCAGGATCTTGGGGTGCGTGTAGAAGGCTTGGGTGATGTTGAGGTTGTTGGCGACAAAGTTGCGGAGCCAGTGGTTGTGGATGGCGTCTTGGGAGGAGAGGCCTTGGGGCTGGGGGATGCCGTCGTTGGATTTGGAGATTGAGACGTCGGCGCCGCTTTTGGGGGTTATGTTATGTTAGCATTGAAATACTACCCAAGATGTTCGATAGTACGACACATGGCGGTCAGTGCGGCATGGCGCCTGTGGGTGTAGTAGATGTGACTTCACTCACGCAGAAAAGTAACGACCGGTGCCAATGATCAAGGTAATGTAAACCTCATCGTGGGTAGCGACCTCGCGGAGCCGTTGAGCCAGATGGTAATATTGCATCTGGCTGAGGGCGTTGAGTTTCTTTTCATTGTTGATGGTGATGATGGCCAGTCGACCCTTGTACTCGACCTTGATGACTGATGGTTCCGCCATGGTGTCTGTCTGTCTGTACTGGTAAACTGAATCCCACAACTTTGACAGAAGATATGAAGAAGGGAATGAGCGATCTTGATATGTAAAATGGAATTCTCCTTCCCCGGACGTGAGAATGAGACGAACCCCTGCTTTGCGCGGGGCCGGCGGGCTTGGGAGTTGGGACTGTTGTATTCCCCACAATGCGGGGGTGGAGACGGTCATGCCTCGGCTCTCCACTGTTGCCCTATAAGGTTAGCCCACGGTGGGATTGACTCTTTTTCCTCCTCTCTTCACCTTTTTTTCTCTTTGCTATTCTTGGTTTCGACTTTCGGGTTCCTCATCAGAAGCGGCTTCATGGCTTACGGGACGAGAAAACATATGAGAAGTTCGGCTACCAAGACATTGAAAAGCCCGAGTTTCATACCTCGGATGACACTCTTACCAGACTGGAAGAAACTCCAACTGGATGCTACGGTACTTACCAATCGCAACAATCAGGTCCTGGGCGGGCTTGCCTCCGCGATAGAGACGTATGCCTGAACCTCCTCCTCCCTCTCTTCCTTCATCGACGCCTTATCCCATGCTGGCAAAGGCACGCCAAAAGATGCTCGATTTGGACTCTTGAGACAAACAAGCATGGCATCAGAAAACCGGGCCCAGTGGGCTGGGAATCCCTCCCTCAAAGGACTTAGCTGCCAAATTGACTGCATTGCAGAGTTGCGTTGAAAATTGTCAACGAAGGGCGCACGCTTGTCATTCGCTGTGGGGTACTCCATTTTGATGATCCAAAATCTTACTTTGGGATTTGGTCCTCTGTCTGACACAAAGATAAATGGTGGAAGTGTCCCTCGGGATGTTGCTATTGCCATTGACTCTCTTATTCCAGATTGAAGCTGGTCTTCATCTACTTGCGAGACAACAAATTCCACCACAGCCCGGAGAGTAGTAAACAAAAACCTCAGATGGCTGCCCAATCAATTTTCGACATACCACTGGACTCACTACCTCCATCCTACCGAACCACGAGAAGCAAGACGGACCCGGACCCAATCCGTCGAGCCGAGACCGGCACTCCCGAGCCTCAAGATACCTCTATCCAAGAACCAAGGGGACATGAATTCTCCCAACTCCCACCAGTCGACGGCGGCAAAGACGCCTGGCTCTTCTTAGCCGCATGTTTCGTTGTTGAAGGATTAGTATGGGGTACGTTTACCGTCACTCATCTAGGCCCATGATCCAGTTACTAACTAGACTACAACCCCATCTAGGCTTCCCCTACTCCTTTGGCGTTTTCCAAGATTACTACAGCACCCACCCGCCCTTCTCTTCCTCCTCCAACCTCGCCGTCATCGGCACCTGCTCCATGGGCATCATGTACCTGGACATCCCGCTAATCATGGCCTTCTTCCGGCGTTTTCCCCGCTTCGCACGATGGTCTCCCATTCTTGGGTTATTGGTTATGTGTTTCGCGCTCGCCATATCTTCTTTTTCCAAAACCGTCACGCACCTGATCATCACCCAGGGCATCTTCTACGGCGTGGGCGGGTCGATCGCTTACTCCCCTTGTATTGTGTATCTGGATGAGTGGTTCGTTAAGAAAAAAGGGTTGGCTTACGGGATCATGTGGTCCGGTACTGGTCTGGCGGGCGTGGTGTTGCCGCCGTTGTTGGAACACTTTTTGTCCGAGTATGGGTATCAGACTACACTGAGGATCTGGGCGGTGGCGGTTTTCGTGTTGACGGCGCCGTTGGCGTGGTTCTTGAAGCCCAGAATTAGGGTTTCTGTTGGGGGGACGGCTGCGGCTGCGAGTGGAAGGGAAGCAACTTCAAACTCTACCACGTCTGGGACGACGACCCCAAACGCTACCAGCAACATAGACATTCTTGCTACACCACCAACGCCAACGCCAACACCCTACACCCCCTCCCTCTCCTTCGTCCTCACCCGCCCCTTCCTTTTCTACCAACTCTTCAACATAATCGAAGCCCTCGGCTTCTTCCTGCCCGGTATCTACCTGCCCTCCTACGCGCGTTCCGTCCTGCAAGCACAAGGGTTCCTCACCTCTTTGACTTTGTTACTGCTCAACGTCGCCTCCGTCTTCGGCTGCGTAGCCATGGGCTGGTTCATCGACCGACTAGACGTCACCACCTGCATCATGCTGTCGACAGCCGGCACCGTGTTGGGGACTTTCTTCCTCTGGGGCTTCGGCACCAACTTGGCGGTTTTGTACGTGTTTTGTGTGGTGTATGGGTTCTTCGCGGGCAGCTTTACGAGTGCGTGGCCGGGGATTATGAGGGAGGTTGCAAAGTTGGGCGGGGGTGCTGACAGCAACGAACACGGGAGTAAGCCAGTTGATCCGACTATGGTGTTTGCGTTCCTGGCGCTGGGAAGGGGAGTGGGAAATGTGGTTAGTGGGCCGTTGAGTGAGGCGTTGATTAAGGGGCTACCGTGGCAGGGGAGGGCGTTGGCTGGGTATGGAAGCGGGTATGGAGGGTTGATTGCGTTTACGGGGGTGACGGCGTTGGTGGGTGGGGGCAGCTTTTTGTGGAAGAGGTTGGGATGGTTGTGAATGAAGGAGTTGAGTGTCGGAAAGGGATGGGTTGTGGTGTGAATAGATCCCGCAATCTCTGACGTTGGTGGTAAAGTGAAGCCATCATGCCTAGTTACCGTAGACCATAGAGCGGTGGAGTAAACAATGAAAGAAACAAAACAAAATGCCCAAAACGAGCTGTGTGCAGAAACACACATCCTTTTCCTGATTCTCATCGCTAGGTGGTACAAATCGGAAAGCTGGATAGCTAAACTTGCCCTTCAACCGGATTTTCTTGATGTTAGTCTGGAAAAAAGTGGCTGGACATGACGCAAGGCACTCGCCATCCATACCGATCTGTCGATGATGGTATTACCAGATCTCGGCGCGTCGGCGGCATCAAGACCGCCTGGTTGGCACCAAAACCCTGCAGAGGTCCTTAGAGTTGGACAGAACTTGAGGCTGAGCCTCTTGAGCTGACAGTGTGGTGGGTGATGAGCACATCGTATTTGATCCTTGTTGAGTCATGGCATTAACACGGTTGTATGTAGGTGCCCTGACTACGGACAAGATGTGATGCTGCTAAGCTGTTTAGGTCACCCACCGCAAGGGTGTGTTCTGTGTCTCCTCCGTCTCTCATCAGAAGGCAGGAAACGTTGCGCATACCTCGTTCCTCGGTCTCTGCTCGTAGCACCAAACATCAACATCCGAGGAGAGTTTTGCTTGTAGTACTATGGTCAGGTTCAAGGAACATGGTGCGATTCTGTTCGCTTATTCCATCAAGTTGACGCAACACCATGGACAACCACAGGGTCGACAATGCATGCCATGTCTTGAGGACGAAGAGAGACCAGACGCTCAGCCTCAACTCAGTCGCTTATACTACGGGCGAGTTCACTCGCCATCGACACGGATACGAGCGTGTTACCAAGGAACAGTCAGGCAAAAAGCTATGCTACGAGGGGAGTAGAAATGTTTGTCCTTTTTAGTCCCGCTACAGCACGCGAGTGATCATAGGACAGAACACTCAGCTGCAGCGGGGTGGATTAGACCGGCTGTCTAGGCCTTGGGGTTTTTCTTCCACGCGAACGAAAAAAATCAATGTTAACCTAGAGCGCAAGGAGAGATAGCGCAAAGGCAGGCAAGTTGTGGGTTTTGTGTGAGTATGTGCTTGTGTTTGTCATCTTGTGAATGTAATGCTGTCAAGGGGGGTGGTTGATGGATTAGGTAGGTCAGTCAGAAAAAGATAGTGTCGCCGCCGTCAAACCGTTGTTTGGCTGCTGGAGCAACTGCGTCGGGGAGCAAAGAGAACACGAATAACAGCTCTCGAGTAACACCCGGGCATGTTGAACATGACAGCCAAACGTAGTTGAGGTCGGCCGACGGGGATCTCTTGCGACGTTGCGCAGAGTTTGGAAGGATTGAGAAGAAAACAAAAAGTTGTCGTTGTTGGTTGTGAAGACTGCCGTTGTGCTTGTGCTGTGAAAAGGAGGAAAAAGATCAGAAATTTCAAATGCTCGGCGCTGTTTTGTCTTGTTGAATATGGCCCGTGCACTCTCAAGAATACCCCACCACGAATTGCGCCCGCTGTTTGGGCCAGCGGGGCGGCAAGTGTCAGTCGGAAATGGCCTGTGCGTTGCCTGCCTGCCCGCAAGTGCAAGACTTGAGGTACAAAACCAATTGTCGTAGCTGCACTTTTCCACTTTCTCTTCTTTTCTTCATTAAACACTTATAAACGCACCTTAAATCAACCGAGATTGACCTACTCCTCCACTCTCTGTCGGTCAATAAGAGTGCAAGAGTAACCTGAGTTTCCTTCCCGCTATCAACACGGCATCAGCGCGTTCATTTCTCAATGGCTCTGAGACCGGTCGGCGGGGGGTTCTCTACATCTCCAATCGCAACAAGATCAAGCATGTGAACGGCATCTCAACTACTACATACGTACAATGACAGCCGCCGTGCTTAGGTGACGTGGGTGACCTAGGTGACATGGGACGGAGCTTTCTCTGCCAAATCCAAGAGCTATTCGCTTCGTCTCCGTTATACACAACATGTCAAATACGGATGGCCACAGAGGCGCAATAACTGTAAGGCATCGCTCAACCTAGATCCTCACCGTGTGCCTCCCCTTGTGTAGGTGATGGATTCCGTACCACGCAACAGAGCAAGACGGGTCTAGGATGCCTCGTGGATCAGTACCGTGCTCGTATTTGGCTACAGCTCGACGAACCGCTGCCGTACACCATCTCTCTGCCGTTCTTCGCCGGCCGTCCGAGCTGTCAAGCTGCTCCAAGCCTAAATCGATACTCCCGTATCCGTGGAAGGAGTTGCCGGCATCGTCCTACCTGAGAAACGACCCTCTGAGTCTTGTCTTGCTAACCCGCACGGGCTGCTACAGCCAGTGGGGGTCAATAGGACACTGGAGAGCCTGGATGGCTGCGGAGAGGGTCACTCATGGGTATGGGTAAACGGAAAGTATGCAAGTTTGTGTCGACCGTGGTTGGCGATAACCTCACCTCCCTGCTCCGGACCCCTCTCGCAACTGAGACATCCAACAGCCAAAGTCGCAAATCTCGAGTTACAGATATGCAAAGGGTTGAATCTGGTGGTCTTGAGCACCTCAAATCACATTTTCGGAGGCCAGACGACAAGACCACCGTGTGCATATTCCGTCAATCAACCCTTGCCTTGTCATGCCATGTCAGGCATCAGAACACTACAGCATCTTAGCTTGACGCACAACTTGAAGTCTTGCTACATTCCCTTGTCCCACTCGATAGCCGCCCGACTCAGCAATCAGACGTGGAACCGCAGTCGTTTGGGTTGCTCTGTGGTCTGTACCATGGTCAAGTATAGACTCCAAGCCCCTGGACTCGCTGCGCACGGGAGTGACTACCAACTCAGGCACTTCCCACCGGGGATCAAGGAAGTTCTACCCGAGGGTCGACATATTACCAACTCTTTTCGACCATTTAGTCCGACGTTGGCCGGGTTGGGATCGGCTCCAGCAGCCACCTCCCGAGACCAGATATGCCGGCTGCTCCGTTGAATGCGGCTCTGCCCGCTCGCACCTCCGCTTTCGCAGCCAGTTGTGAACCACTACCGGAACTGGCGGTCAGAGACATCGTCCTTCCCAGGAAGCAGTGTACCGTATCCTCTTGCCTTCAGGGCATCACGAAACGCCGGCAGTTTACCCCTTCATGGCCTCCATGGTAACCATCACCAAGACAACCTGCCATATGCCGCCGGGATGGACGATGTTTCAGTGTCAATATACCGAAGAATAGGAAGATTTCCCCGGTCTGACTCCTTCCTCCTCCTCAGCTTACCCCCTTACTCTGAGAAATAACGTACGGAAGGCCGCAGCAAACTATTAACTTGTGACGCGGTAGACCAAAGTCGTACGGATTGTCCTCTTCGACCGTGTGTTGATAGTCTGTATTCCCTTCGGGCTGATGGCAGCCTGCGGAGAGGTGGAAGTGCGAGCTTGACTTGGGCTGTGAGCCTTGGCATCGATGTTGATTTACCAAGGTTATGGTGGCTTTGATGATGAGAGCGGTTGATCGTGATCAGGATTGCCGGCTGAGCCAAGGAGGATAGCCCTCAGGTAAGTGTTGTGTGTATCGTGAGATGATGTCCTAAAATGGCAGGAACGATGTTGGGCCAAAGCGTTGTCCGTTTGGATATCTGGGATATATAAGCCCCTTTGTCGGCAGAGATGGTGAGGACTTTTAGACACGACACTGAGATTCAACAGAAGCATCATCTATTCTCTTCATTTGCCTCAAGATCGCTACTTACTTACCCATCCAAGATATATCTTATTTTCTGCCTCAATCGGCTATCGACACATCAGTATGATCAGATCTACCGTTGACTGTGGCTCTAACCTTTTGGCCACCGAAGGCATGGTCAACAACTACATGTCCTTCACTGGCTTGAACCAGTATGATTGGAAAACTCCGACCATGATCTACGGCCCCGATGATCCGGACCCAAAGACTGCCAATACAACGCAGGCCAGAGGCACCATTCAGTATGGACCAGACGAGGAGGACCCTCGCCAAGCCGAAGAGCCGCACAGACGCTTCATGAGCATCTTTCTTGACGGCGATAGTGGATATGAAGAATCAAGAAAGTCTTCTCCCAGGAAATAGTCCAGTGAGTTTGCACTTTCCCATTCACCTTGGCCACTGATTATAATGCCAGGATGATTACTGACATTTGACACCGATAGATACATCTGCTTATCAGACACACGTCAACATGCTTTTTGACAAGCCACGGGGACCCTGTCCCAAAGTCCCGACACCAGAGGAGTCATTTTTGAGACATTCACGTCTCAGTGACACCAGGCTGCTGCTTCAGTTATATAAGGGGATCACGACTTGATGACGGAAGGTCACCTGCTGCTGCTTTTTACCTTACTCTTGTCTCTGTTTCTTCCTGCATCTATGTACCATGTATGGATCGTCCCGTCTCGGCTCTTTCGCACGGAAGTTCTTTTTGGTTTACATACTATACCCCTACACCGCTAAAAAGATCTCAACGCCGTTTCTGTTTTGCATGTTTCTTTATACACTATTGTACGTCAATCAACAACTTTGCTCAATTTCTCGGAGAAGGAAATAGTCGTCGCGGGGAAATTACTTGCTAGGTACAAAGTACCTACCTGTTGGACGAACAAGGCTGGAAAGATGGAAAGACAAAACGGGGGTTCGCTCTTGTGATTTTTTCAACCGCAGTTTTGCTCTTTCTCTGGCTTGATTTTTTAATTTTTTATGTTGCTTCTAGAATTCTTCCCTACTACATACAGTACCGTAATTCCCGTCATTTCACTCATCCATGTCTCTGCTTTTTTTGGTACCGTACTTGTCCATGTCCACGATGCACACGCTATGTCTCAAATCCACCCGCCTTATCACGTTTTCCGCTTCCACGCATACGCGCGTCAGATATCGCGCCCACGCCTCTCTCCATGTTGTCTCAGCTTCTTCATGTGTCTCAGCTTGCGACATACTTTGCCTATCAAAAGGCAACCAACATACCCGACCGACTGTTCCTGTCTCTGTTATTTCGGTGGGCTCCGGGACAGGCAATTACAAACACATAGCTGTCAGCTGCAGTGCAGCTATGTCTATCAGACTTGATTGACTGCTTGACTGACAGCCTGTCAGTGAGACTGTCAGGCGGTCTGGCGACAATGGACGAACAATGAAAGCTCGGGTTTAACCAAAGCAATATACACAAGACGAAGATCCGACGGTTGTGAACTGGAGTGAACCTGGCATATCAATGACTGGTGGATTTAGCAAACATCCATCAGGAGCTGAAGGGACAACTTCATACCTTAGTACTGCCAAAAGGCTCAGTAGCAAAAACAACAGATCTTCTCTTTTCATGCTCCCCAGAACTACCAACCCTGATACCACGAAAACCTCGTAGTTAGCCCTATGAAAACCCCACCGTCAGGTTGAGACAATATGTTTCACACGCATCTTGACATCCTTGCAAGGAACAGACAGGTAGGTAGGTACCTCTACCTCTACCACGTGCTCTATGTATGTGTGTAGAAGCCTCACGTCAAGGAACGAGAAGCCAAGGAAGCCACAGACAAACAAAGTCGAAACAAAGCCGAAACGTCGAAACGAAGTCCATCATAAACAGAAAAAAAAAGAAAGTACACCACCGCACACTACCAGGGTAGGTAGGTATCTAGACTACCACGCTATTTGGCTTTGAGGCAGCTGAGACATTTCCACCACGAGTGAGGCAAAGGCGAGGCTTATTTCCGTCGCTTTTTCCAGGGAGATATGTAGGTAGAGAAGAGTGAAAGTACTGGGCCTTAGTGAGGCTAGAAAAAAAGGCAAGGTACTTTTCCTATCACCTGTCTGGTTCATGTCATTCAGGATGAACTTGGTATCGTTCATCAGGATTCTTCCAAGGTACGTAAGAGAAAAAAGAAGAAAAAGAAAAAAAAAAGAAAAGAAGAAGGCAGATGAGGTTTGATCGGTGATGATCATGGCGGAGGTTAGTCCTGAGAGGAGCACGGATTTTAAGAGAAACTAGAGTCAAGGAAAGAAGTGCCGAACTGATTGTCACACTCAAAAAAAAAAAAAAAAAAAAAAAAAAAAAAAAAAAAAAAAATTCGATTCGCTGTTAAAGCTGGGAAGAATATGTCCATGCTAAAAGTAGGAGTATCGTCGACGACAGATGGAAGGAAAGCCCGTCGATGCAACCCGCGCTCTTCGCTACTATACCTTAGTTGGCCATTTATCCGGACCAAAATATCAGGATGTATGGTTTAATAACCAGGGGAAATCTGGGGAAAGGAATTGGATGCAACACTGCACAAATGTTACTGGAAGACCGCCTTTTGATTCTTCTGATGCTCAACATACCTACCTACCTACCTAGGTCCGCTGTCGTTCTCAAGAGCAGTTTGCTTTACCTTCACTCACTAATATGCAATTAAAGATGGACCCCTGTATGGGTGGCGCAAATTCAACGTTTATTGGTATGGGATAGTGGGTAGACATCTGGCTCTGGTCTCCCGGCTATGATGATGATGATGATGATTGACAACATCAGGAAACTCGGGGCGTTTCTGGCCGCCAAACCCAGATTAATCTTCTTTGTTTCTTCGGGTCAACCTGGTTGTTGGGTTGGGCAAGGGGCCTAGGACTGAATGAAAGAAGGCTGTTCAGACCTGTTTTGGGAAATGGCAATGGCAAACATAAGGAGCTTCTACCTTTTTTCGAAGAAAGCTGTGAGAATTAACTTGTCTAACTTCTGCCTACCTCCAGAACATAGCATGAAAGCATGAAGTTTTACGGGCTCCTGCTGCTTGGAGCCGCATCGGAAGCTTTGGCCCATGAGATCGGACACTCCGATGTCGACGATAGTCATGATCGTGCTCATGATCACAAAGCGTGCGGATTAGAAGGGTTAGGTGACGACTTTCTCCGCTTACCTGCTGCCAACATTCTCCTGAATGGCGACCCCGACGTGTTAAATCACTACGCCGGGAACACGACAGAATCGCACCCTCAAGAAGACCTCAACCAGCCCTCAGGGCACAACTGGAGTCATACCACGCCCTGCTTCAACAGCATCAGCTCCAATAATGCCTTCTGTGTCTTCACAGACACTTCCTACGCCAACGGGCACGGAATCTCTTTCATCACCACCGCTCGACGAGCCGCTCACCTTGCTTCCCTTCCATCCTTCACCTCGCCCTCTACGACTACCAACAAACCCAACCCTGCGAAATACACCATCAGCTCCATCCCTGGCAAAGGCCTCGGCCTCATCGCCGCCACCCGCATCCCTCCCACCCGCATCCCTCGCGGTTCTGTGATCCTCTCTTCCCACCCGACCCTCATGATCGACTACCGCGTCTTCGACGAGCTTTTGCGCACCGATTACATCTTCCTCCAAGCAGCCGCCATTTCGTCTCTTCCGTCGACCCACCACTCGGCATTTTTCGATCTCTCCACGCAGTCCAAAAATGACACTGCTGGTGGTGGTGGTCTCTCGAGAATAGCCCTGACTGACAGTATCATAACCACCAACGCTTTTGACATTCCCCCTCCTCCATCTCCACCTCTTTCTCTCCATTCTCGCGCCTCTCTCAACGACCCAGCCGACGACCTCTTGTACACCGTCTTCGCATCTCCCATCTCCCGCCTCAACCACGACTGCCGCCCTAACGCCGATTACCGCTTCGATTGGGAGAATGGGCTGGTCCAAGTAATAACTGCCGTGCGCGACATCTTCCCCGGGGAAGAAATCACCATCTCCTACATCAACCCGCTCCAATCCCGTCAGGCGCGACAGAAACACTTGAGAATGGTGTGGGGGTTTGACTGCTCTTGTGAGCTTTGCTCGCGGTCGAGGGGAAGGGTGGAGGAGTCGGATCGGAGGGTGAGGTTGATCAAGAAAGTTCGGAGACTGTTGAGACAGGAAGTGGAAGATGATGAAGGCAAGGTTCAAGGAAAAGGGGAAGGGGACATGAAGAAATTGGCGGAGTTGCTGGTTAGTCTGTATGAAATGGAGGGGCTATGGGGGATGATACACGAGGTGTATGCGATCGCGGCGAGGGAGCATAGTAACGTAGGAGAGGCGTGGATGGCGATGAAGTGGGCGGGCTTGGCGGTAGAGTTTGGGGCGATGGTGTTGGGAGAGGGGGGTGATGAGATGAGGGAGATGAGGGAGTTGGCGAGGGATCCGTGGGGTCATGGGAGTTGGATGAGTCGGAAAAAGAATGGAAGTTATGGCGAGGAGGCTGGAGGGGAGAAAAGGAAAGAAGGTGGTGAGAGACCGGTGGGTTTAGGGTTGAAGATGGGAGTGGTGGTGAGGATGAGGACGAGGAAGGTTGGTGAACCTGTCTCATTTCAGTTACTTCCTTAGGGAGGTTCGCTATGTTGCAGGTGGCCTCTCTGTTGAATTCTGTTGGTTCATGTGCAGGTAGGTACCTGAACACAGCAGAGAAGGCAGCTCAGGCGGTACTAACAGAGACGTCATCGGTGGATCGTTTCAGGTCTTTAATGAGGTATCCATAACCATCCGGCGATCCGGCTCTTGACGGGAGAAAAAGTGAAAAATAAAAGCTGCGTTGAATGCGCTTGAGTCGCTTGTGTTGAGGCTATCTCCAAGTCTTTTCTTAAGTACTCCAAACCGTTGAGAAAAAGCAGCAGCTCCCATCGACTTCACGGTCCAGACCAACCCTTCCCCGGTGTAGGGCAGTTAGTGACATAGTCTGCATAGCCTAAAACAGGCGCCCAGAGCTACTAGTCGCTGCTTCCAGCTTGGCGACAGGGTGGAGTGCGGGGTATCGTTGAGCTTGTTCGCTTGGTGGTGCTGCACCTTGATGTCAATCCATCCACAACAAGGAACCACTAGACTTTCAGCTCTCTCTCCCCCACACACAGACTGGCAGCACAGCCTCACAACCACCACCGACGGTTGTAACGCAACAGAACTTGGATCAATAGCTCCCATCCGTCCTTAACAACATTCGTTCGCGCGCCGTGTCCATCACTCGTTTGCTATACGACACCACCGACTGTACGAATTGTACCGCTTCCACACTATCACCACAGCGACATCCCAACAGCCACGATAATATATACCCCTTAGGCAGCAACAATGGATTCCGAAAAGGCCATCGCGGCCATCAAAGAGGCCAAGCCCCCTGCCACTGACCGCTTCACATACCTCACCATTGTCGAGTCGAACCTCTCCCCGGCCGTCCTGCCGACCCTCAATGAAGTCCTCCAGGATGCAGAGCTCACCCAGGAAATCGGCTGGGACCTGGTCTATAACCTAGCCAACCTCCCCGGCTCCGACGAGTGCTTGGAGACGATTGCGCGACTGGGCAACCCCCGTGAAGTTATCCTCAAGGTCCTCGAGACCCTCGAACTCCTCAGCCAAGATGACGGCTATCAGAGCGACGACGAAAGCGAGGCAGGCGAGACCAACGGCGAAAAGTCGGTGCCGTTCAACCAAAAGTTCATCACTTTAGTCAACATGCTATCCATCCTGCACAAGCGTATCAAGACAAAATACCCAAGCCGATTCCTCGCCACATCCCTACAGACCATCTACAACACCTACCGGCCCAACCATGAGATGACCGCGGCCGTCATCAACCTCGTCCGTAGCTTGGCCGGCAACAAGAGGCCGCCTCTCCCCAGCCGCAAGTCGAGCGTCAATGTCGCGAACCCAGATCAGCATGGGGATGCTACCAAGAATGCCCCCGACCCCGAGGCAGACAAGGAAACCGAGGGTCCCACAGAGTCAGCGATACAGGAAAGGTTGCTCTTGAGCTTTGCGACATGCATTCTCGAGTCTTTTGTCAATAAGAACGACGTGGCGTGGGCACCAAGGCTGTTGGAGTTTCACAACCCGGACAAGATTGTGCCTGGGCGCAAGACCCTCATGGCGAGATTCCGCGATGAGAAGGAGTTGTCGGAGAAGGATGGCGCTGTTGGACAGTTGGTGGTACGTGTGGCTTCAAGTCCCATGAATGAAATATCGCCGAGTGCGCTAACCCATGGACACGCAGGCATTGATCGCCGATCTTGGTTTGTCCTCTTGCGGCAAGAACTTCCTTAGCCAGGTCAGCGAGGGGCCCCTCCATACAGACCCCCTATCCAAAACAGAAGACATATCCAAGCCCGAAGATATTGGCTTGTCGACGGGCGGATGCGTTATCCTTTTGGCATACTGGGTGTTCTCGACAACTGTGTTTGATTCCGACCACCCGGTGCCCGATATGCACATGTTCCCTAACCACCTCGCCATGCTTGAGAAGTTCCTTCAAGGCGATGCCGAGGATCAGATCCAAAAGGCACCAGGCACGGTACAAGCCCTGGTTACCATTGGCCTTTGGCTTCATGACAACGGCCTTATTTCAGCAATTCCCAAGGCATCGCTCGTCAACCAAACGTCGTCCCCCGATGGCCCTACCTCGGACTACATGAGCTACATCCTTTTCGTAACGCTTGTTGCCGTCTTCCATCCACAACTACACGTGCGCAACGCCGCGAGCTGTCTTGCCGGACAGGTATTGCACGCCGATCCAGCCGACGACGACCGTCTCAAGATTTTGTACGATCTTCTCGAGAACTGCGACTACGCATCCCTCAAGGCGTGCGCCGTCACATGGCTCCGTGAGGAACTTATCGCTGCCGGCCCCAGTGCGCAAGCAGCACCCCAAAATCTTGCGGCTCCGAATAACCAAGCTCCTCTCCCATCACGGACTCTGCAGCCGGGCTCCGCGACACCTGGCACGAGATCGAGGGCTGGGACGAACATGAACGTCTTCGCTGGCCCCCAGGCGCTCGAGACGGTTCAGTACGTGGTATTCCCCAACATGGACTCCCTCAAAGAACAGGATGTTCAGGAGCTGGTGAACTATTTGGGCACCAATGCCCCCTTTATCCTCCAGGCTGCAAACTTTGGCTTGTTCTTGTGGAGTTCGGCAGACAAGTGGAGGAGGGTGTTGCCTCTAAACTTGGATGCGACGGTCAAGGAGCGCTGGTTTGCGCCGCTTAAGGATGCGGTCGCGAAGGTGAAGACGGCCGTGGACAGCGGCGAGGTTGAGGGCCAAGAGTTGGGGTCGTTGCAGTTCGATTTGGATGTGTTGGGTGAGCGGCTAAGTCGGTTGGAGGCAGCGGAGGGCTTTGCTGTTGCAAAGTAAATGATGTCTAGGAATGAGTCTGATGAAAGACGCCCTACGAGAAAAGCATGGCTTGAGCAAGAGGTGGGATAGATTTATATGGACGCTTTCAACGGGTATGTATGGGAGGACACGATGTATCAAGGGTGGAGTTTGTGGTTCTACGAAAGTCAAGCGAAGTAATTGTCTGCTTATACTGTTAATGAGTATGTGCTCGTGTAGCGGGCTGTTACGCGTCGCATGGTTGGAAGGGACCAAGCAATGGAGTTATCGTATAACCTGCTAACCCATCTTCACCTTGGTGAACCTTTTGCGCCGTGCCGTGCGACTTGGTGGTGATGACAAGTGAATTCAGGGGCCGCGAATGGGGTGACGGCATTGACGCGGGATGGCGAAAGTGGGCACAGACCACCTGTCTGCCAGCCGCAAGCCAGATCAGGTTTAGCGCATTTCCCCGGCAGCTGACTCCGCACAAGACACAAAAATCCACCATCCACTGCAACAAAATTCTTTCCTGATCCCTTCGTTCAAGTCGACAGACACAACATAGCATACCTATAGAAGAAATTCTACAGGAAGACGGCCAAGATGTCCAAGATTTCCGTCGGTACGTTTTCGCAACTGACAGAAGCTGTTATTTCGCAATTTCGCGACGACGACGACGCCAAACTATCAAATAAAAAAATGACCAAATCGCTGATTATTTTGCCTTTCGACAGCCGCTGTGCGTCAGCACGTTACTGACCTTCTTGAGTACTCTAACGAGACCAAGAAGCGCAACTTCCTCGAGACCGTCGAGCTCCAGATCGGCCTCAAGAACTATGATCCCCAGCGTGACAAGCGTTTCTCCGGCACCATCCGCCTGCCCAGCATCCCCCGCCCCAACATGAGCATCTGCATTCTCGGTGACCAGCACGATATCGATCGTGCCAAGCACGGCGGTGTTGACGCCATGTCCGTTGACGATCTCAAGAAGCTCAACAAGAACAAGAAGCTCATCAAGAAGCTTGCTCGCAAGTACGATGCCTTCGTCGCCTCCGAGGCCCTCATCAAGCAGATTCCCCGTCTGCTCGGTCCCGGTCTTTCCAAGGGTATGTTTTTGTCTCTCTCCTTTTAGGAACGCAGAATGCTAACCACCTTTGAAACTACAGCTGGCAAGTTCCCCACCCCCGTCTCCCACTCCGATGACCTTACCGGCAAGCTCAACGAGGTCAAGTCCACCATCAAGTTCCAGCTCAAGAAGGTTCTCTGCATGGGTGTCGCCGTCGGCAACGTTGGCATGACCCAGGAGCAGCTCGTTGGTAACATCATGTTGGCCATCAACTACCTCGTCTCCCTCCTCAAGAAGGGCTGGCAGAACGTCGGTAGCCTTACCATCAAGGCTACCATGTCTCCCCCCAAGCGCCTCTACTAAACGTGGTCATCGTTTGCCAAGGCAGCGATTCACTCGTTTCTTGTAATGTTGGGGTACAGTTAAAACTAGTCAGCCTTTGATTAGGTCATTACTGGTTTTCTGTAATTGGGCAGCTGCGAGAGATATTTACGGGTGGTCGCTGTTGGACGGTGTCTACATGAGGAGCAATCCGTAGTTCTGAAGGGTTAAAATCTAGAGGAATTGCGGTCCATATTCGGTTCTCTTTGCTTGTGCTATGTGAATTGCCCGGTGCCCAGATTTGTATGATGCTTTTGATACCGTGTCTTCAGTGGCACTTGCTACAATACCTATTCAGCTTCAACAGACAACCAAACTCGAAATATCCGGGATGTCTGGATATTGCCGGAGACATCGAATAGGAGATATCGTTATCAAAGATGGCATGTTGTTACATCGCGGCAACACAAGATTGAATTACTCATCAACGGCACCACGTCCACACATCACCGGTTCCCCATCACTGTGTTGGCACGAACGAGTTTTGCCCCGCTGTGCCCCCCCGCCCCGCCCGAGGCATTGGAAATCCGGCATCGCATTAGGTCATGGACGTCAATCGCGACCTCGGTTGTTGATGACGAATCGAAATTGTCTTTGCCTCTTGTATCGATGCCATACACTACTAGTAAAAACCCTTTCCGCGTGAACAAACATCCTCTCCAACAACTTTGTCGAAGATTTATCGCCACCTGTTCATCTGGTCTTCTTCTTCTGCAGTGCCCGAACCTGCACCGCATACAACCACCTATCTCTACATACGGTCAACTCACCGGGCATCCCACTCTCAACCTCATCACCACCTAACCACAACAATAACAACAACAACCTCACCCTACCAAAACAACATCACACAAACGACAACGACAGCCACCATGCCTCCACCAGCCCTCCCCATCCTCCCCTACCTCTCCTCCGAATCCCCCACCGGCACCCCCTCCGCTCTCACCCGCAAATTCGGCCCCGAAACAGCAAACTACTTCTCCGGCTCGCCCTTGAACCGCCTCTCATGGTTGAGGTCCGACCACCTCTTTCTCCGGGCCGCCTTCTCCCACCCCTCAGCCAAATTCCTGTTGATGAACAGCCTCGGCCCCATGGTCAGCAGCAGTAAAGACGATCAGTCACATTTGGGATTTGCTTCGGTTGAAGATGTGAAGTCTCTACTGGGTAGCGGGGAGGAGGTGTTTAAAAGTGAGGAGGAGGTTGTCAAGGGGTTTGATTCGGAGGAGGTTTTTGGGAAGACAACAGGAGGGGGAAGGGGAGAGAGGGTGGTGATTTTCTTGGGGGTTGAGTTGGATGATAGTCCCAAGGGTGAGGGGAACACGGAAAAGGAAGACGGACAGGAGGGAAAAGGGGAGGTGTTTGAATGGAAGGGGTTCAGGGGCACGCCGTATTTTGCTGTTGATGTTACCCCTCGGGAGGCGGATGGAGAGCAAGGAAAAGCGAAGGTGGAGGAGTTGATCAAGAGGATGGAGGGGGAGGGGAAGGGACATGTGTTTTTGAGTGCTAGTCCTAGGGGGATGGGGCTGGAGGCTGGACATGGTGAGTTTACTCTTTACGATCCTTCCTGGACTATTGAAGGGGTGTGAGTGAGTGCTGATGGGAATAATAGCTGCCATGTACGGCCAAGCCCGCGCCCTAATCGACTGGAACGCCCGCAACCCCTTTTGCGCCCAGTGCGGCCAGCGCACCATCTCGGTCCACGCCGGCACCAAGCGCGTGTGTCCGCCGACGGACAAGGGCCAGGACCGCGCTCCCTGCGCCACCCGGGGCACTGTCTCGAACCTGTCCTTCCCGCGAACCGACCCGACGGTGATCATGGCCATCGTCAGCGCCGACGGCACCAAAGTTTTGCTCGGCCGCCAACGGCGCTGGCCTCAGTACTGGTACAGCACCCTTGCCGGGTTCCAGGAGCCGGGCGAGTCGATCGAGGAGGCGGTCCGCCGCGAGGTCTGGGAGGAGAGCGGCGTCACGGTCGGACGCGTGGTGCTGCACAGCTCGCAGCCGTGGCCGTTCCCGGCGAGCTTGATGATTGGTGCTATTGGTCAGGCGGTGCCGGGTGATGGGGAGAAGATCTTCTTGGGGCATGATGCGGAGCTGGAGGATGCAAAGTGGTTCCCGCTGGAGGAGGTCAAGGAGGCGCTGCACAAGGGGGCAAGTAACATGGGTGAGTCGGCGCCGGAGGGATATGTTGAGGGTGCGTTGAGGTTGCCGCCGCAGACGGCTATTGCGAATCGGTTGATTAATGCGGTGGTGGAGGGGTGGTGGACTATGCCGAAGATTTGAGGTGGTGAGATGGGTTTTTTTTCCTTTTTCTTTTTGGAGTCGTGAGCGAGGATGTTTTATAGATGGGTTTCGCATAGATAGAACATCGAACTTGGATGCATAATGTGGCGTTTGCGGTTCGCGACTTTTCCAAACCGACATGCCCTCTGTCACGAAGCACCGACATCGACGTCTGGACAAGCACACAGGCGGTCATGATCGCAGACGCGGATGACCATCTCTTTGACGTGGAGAAGCCCCAAACACCGCACACAACACAACAGTCACCACGAGCAAACAAGAGCTTCTTCCCCACGTCGCCCCCCTCAAGGAGCGAACACAGCGAAAAAAATAAAATGAAAATGAAAAAAATTCGAATCAAAATGTCGAAACCACCCCACGATCACGGACCTAGAATGTTCGACGTCCGCGACTAGTGTAAAGGGAAGAGATGGAGAAGCATTGCTTTAGGAGGCCGGGAACGGAGGAAGACCCATCGGGAGTATGGTACAAGAGTAACCCTCAGCAAGCCGCTATGCGGAGCCGCCATTATTTAATGTAGTTTAGTAAACAAGGCCACTCCCCAACACATGGCGGTGTAGAGAGAGCGTCCTTGCCACTGAAGAAGAAAAAAAAGAGAAAAGAAGATTGAAAGGAGGGGAACAGAGGGTGTTTTTATATGGGTCCGGTGCGGGAAGGGTTTGATGGCTAGTGGGGCTAGGGCTTGCGGTTTGTGGTGGGGACAGGTGGTGGACAGCTGGCGGGGTGAAATTCTTGGTGGGGTGCAAGTGGGACGTGCGGTAGGAGGCCATCACAGTACTCAGCCTTCTACATCCGCATCCTCACCATCATCATTTTCCTCTCACAAATAATAATCCACTCCCAACCCAATCCCTTTACACTGCTGCGTCTCCCTCCACCCATTCTCCAACCTACTAGGCCAATCCAACACCTTCAACTTGACCCCTTCTCTCCTGCTACTAGCCGTCCACTCACTCCTCTGCGTCTCCCTCCTTGTACTCTCAAACCCTCTCGCCCTCAAGAACCCCTCCTCAGGATTCGGATCTCCCGTCTGGTAGGTCCGGTCGAACTCGTAGTAAAAGACGCGCGAGAAGCGGTTGTTGGTCAGCCCGGCTTGCACGGTGGCCTGGTCGATGCAGCGGAAGATGCCGTCGGTTGCGAGCCGGGAGGAGGAGTTGAAGAGGGCGAGAGTGGCGTTGGAGGCTAGAGAGGGCGAGAAGCCTTGGGAGAGGAGGTAGGCGGTTTGGTTGGTCGTGGACGGGTAGCTGATGAAGGGGCGCCGTCGTCGTGGGTGATGCCCATCATTAGGTCGATGCCGCTGGGGCCGGCCTGGCGGGGGAGAGTTCGAGCTCGGGCGAGACGAGGTAGGTGCCGTCAACGACGAGGTAGCGGGCTGAGGTGCCGCTGGTGAGCTTCTCCGCAGGAAGTTCACGCAGACAGGCGACTCGGAGATAAGACATCACTCCCAGCACCAATCAGCCGAAACTTCAAGAAAGCTATCGGTGGCGCTCCTTGACTCAATGGGGTAGTCATAGCGACATGCATCGCTAGATCCGAGAGGGGTGTAGCCACTGGGGAAAAGCCAGTTCGAAACTCCTGAGAGTCTTTGCCAACTTCAGTGAGAGAGTTGGCGATATTTGACTGAGGCTATTGACTGTGCTAGGAAAAGGGTCAAGTTCTTCATATCAACGATATCCAACATCGGTCAAACCAGCTGGAAACTGCCGAAAGGAAATGAATGTGTGCCGCAATGCAAAACGCATCCCCAAGGCCCAAGCAGAAGAAGGAGACATGGAAGGCTTCTTCTTCCTTCTCGGCGCTTATACCTTGTATGCCACCGAGCAACACGCGTCTTGCGGTGCACAACATGGTTCATGGTGCAACACAGGTCTAGTCAGCCGCACTTCGACAGAGGACGAACACCGAGATGATTATTCAGAACCCCCTTTTCGCCAAGTCATCATCTCTGTGTACCTCATCGTCTTCACCAGAGCACTATCGAGGGAACCTTGTCATTGCACGTTCGAGGTTTTTCATTGATGCGCTCGCTGGATGCGGCAAAGCATTCGTGTCATTGGTAACCGCTGCAGCGCTTGTTCCAGCTTTAGTGGTCCGCTAACACCCTACTGGTTAGGTAGCATTTGAGGCAAGCAAGTGCGAAGCTTGTTTTGCCGCTTGGTGCCTGTTGTGTAGGTTCGTATACCGCTTTTTCTCGTTCGTAAGAGATTTACTCCCCATAATTTTTCCCGAGTCTAACCTTCTTATAGTATAGTTAGCTCCCTTATGCAACCCCGTGTGGATATAGTAAACGTGGTCAAACAAGGGGTGCACGGAGGTATATAGGGGTGCTTAGTTGCTTAGTAAAAGAGGGGGTTCTGGCGATAGCCAACTTCTTAATTCCTATTTATTTTACGTTTTTATCCTTCTTTTTATTAATACTAATATTAATACCAGCCGTAAAACGATAATATTTTCAGACCTTCCCTACGAAATCATAACTTGTATCGACTTTAGGCCTATCGATATCGTTTATATATAAAACCCTATACAATCTATATTGTTAATTAGGTTTAATTTCATTTCGTTTTATAAACGTAACGAAAGATTTCGAAGATATTAGAGTTTTTATTGTAAATAACGAATATAATGTCGTTTACTATACCCCTTCCTCCTAGAATTTTATATATATTACTAGGCTCTCCTTCGAAAAGGACGGCTAATATTTCGGCTAAGTTAGAGAGCGGTATAGAAAGATAGTTAAAAAGTATATATTAGGTAATAATTATTAAATATTTTATTAATATCACAGGGTTAGCCTATGTTGTATATACTGGTAACAATAGTTCTCTAAGACTACTATCACTATCTCGGTTAATTGGCTGTAACCTCCCGCTATAGACCTACTGGGGTTTATAGCTCGAGTCCTATAAAAACTCATCTCCCGAGCGTACCTTATACTCTTCCTCTTCTTCCCTCGTACAATTACATATATCCAATATTTATACCCAACCTCTCGCCCTCTACCCGTAATAGTTAATTACACCTTTTAACTATTACGTTTATAACGTAAACCTATCTTTTATTATACAATTAATTTCTTTTTAATTGTATACGCGTATAGGGATCGCCTCATTACAAATCGCTAAACCTAGTACCCCCCCCCCCAAACATCGATAATCGTAATTACAATAATCGCCCAATTAAAATTCAAACCTCCCTTTACCAATACGTAAGGGAAGGCACTCTTCATCTAATAAATAAAAGATCGCCTGTCTTTAACTACCTCAAACGGTCTTAATAGCGGACCTTCACCTTAAATAATCCTAATCGCGGACCTTTACTTTTCTTTTATTTCGAACGGTTACCTCTCTTTTATCTTATATTTTACAACGACAACAATCCCGCCCTCTTCTCCCCTAATAATAATACTAGTAGTAATAATCTTCC
Source organism: Copromyces sp. CBS 386.78 (assembly GCA_030685235.1). NCBI lineage: Eukaryota > Fungi > Ascomycota > Sordariomycetes > Sordariales > Sordariaceae > Copromyces > Copromyces sp. CBS 386.78. Next base: position 79,534 of record MU839234.1, read on the forward strand.
TAACTTTTCTATTCTTATTATTAATAACCTATTTAACCTAAAAATATTATATTCTATTATTAATACTTTTAATAATGAATTTAATACTATAATTTATTACGCTATATTTTTCGAACTTCCTTAACCCGCTACTATAATTTTCGTTAATTTTTTCAAAGGTTTCGACTAATAAAAAGGTCTCTTAATCCCGCGCGAATATTTCGAAATAACCTCTTTTTTTTCCTTAGCCCCCGCTTTTTAATCTATTATCGTACCTTTTAATCACCTTTATTATATTAATTTCGAATATTATAATAATTTCGAAAGTAATTTCTAACGTTCTAAAAAAAAGTTTAGGATTACCCGCCAAATAACCGACGACGCTTAATTTAATTTCAATTAAAAGAATTTCGACTATATTAACTTTAAGTCCGCTTACGATATTTTATTTGTAAAATATAATATTTTTAAAATATAAATTTCTTCTCCTATTAATAATATAATTACGAAAATAACTATATCTTCCTCTCTTTATTAAACGGTAAAAAACCCGCCTATTTTTACTAGTAAAGAAATTAGTAGTCCCGTTCGTAGATATAAAATTTTTAAAGTTTAGCGTTTTTATATTCAATTTTAATAAAAATATAACGCCGCTCTTTATTCCTCTAAAAATATTAGAATTATTTATACTGCTATACTTTTAAGACTTAAAATCTTATTCGGTATTTAAAATAATTTAAATGTAATCTAATTGGACGTTAATAAAATAAATTAGCGTTAGAAAATAAACGTTAAATTTATAAAATATTTAATTTCTTATTTTTAGAACGTAAATTTTAAAATAGACGCCGGCTACTATTTATAAGAATTATATATAAAGAATATATTTTTCGCAAATTTCGAATTTAAATTAATTAATTTAATAAATTTCTATAATTTTAATAATTTAATAAAAGTTTATTATTTCCGGAATAAAATTAATAAACGTTTTTATAACGCTTTCGTTTACTATAACCTTCCCCTTAATAATAATTTTAAACGTTAATTTGAAATTTATTATAATATCGCTGGCAATTTTAAAAACGCGGATTATTATTAAAAAATAGCGAACTATTTCTTTAATCCTAATAGTAGTACCGGTAATAATAGTAGTGGAAGTTGTTCTAACGCTAAACTTTCTACTAATAATATCTTTATTAATTAAGGCGGTAATAAAATAAATTTAAACGCCGTTAATTTTATAATTTTTATTTATAAAAATATTCTTAATTAACGTTCCTATAATAATTTTTACTATTATTATAATAAACCCGGCTATATCGCCCGCAATTATACCGCTTCGGTCAATTATAGTTCTTAAAACCCCTAATATTCCATTAGTAAAAAATTAAAGAATAAAATTCATAGTAAAGGTTGTAATTAAAAGTAGGTCCGCGCTACCGATATTACGTTAATTACCCTAACTACTCTAACCGCTTCCGCTAAACCCGCCGCTAGTAGAAAATATTATAATAATTAAAAAAACGTTTAACTTCTATATATAATCGTATATAAAAATTTGGCCGGGTTATATTTAAGAGATAAACTTTAGGCTCTATAGAATTAAAGGTTTTAATGGAAATTAAAATTTAATCGTTAAATATTTCTATTTCCCTAAATTTAATATTTTTATTTTCTTATATCGTAACCCATTTGCATAAAGACTATTATATTACCTTTATTAATAGCGGTTACTCCGCTTTTATATTTATTAATCACTCCTTTATTATTAAGAATAACCTTCCCAATTTCTAATTATCAAAAGCGAAGAAATTCGTTTTTATTAATAAAGTAATTAAAGGTATTATTTTTAAAGGAATAATAATTAAACTTTAAATCGGCTATTATAAAGAAATTATTACTTTCCTAATTTATAATATTTTTAAAAAGTACTTAATTATCTTAGGCTTCCTATAAATATAATACTATCGGTTAAAAATCGACTACGAGCAATATAATATATATTTTAATTATACTACTTACCGAAGCCGCTATTTATTAACGGATTTCCCTAAATACTAGATAATAATACTTAGAACCCTTATTAATTAAATTTTAATAATTTCCGTCCGCTAAATACTTATCCTACTAATTAAGAAAGAAGAGATTAAATCTCCCTCTCTAATTATTAAGAAGGAGGAAACCGAATTTCGCCTTCTAGCTATTAAGAAAGAGAAGATTAAAAAAATCGCGGCGGAGCCCGCTCTAAAACTATCACAGGATTACCTGTGATGGCACATAGCACTGGGCACTGCATGGTCGAGTCCATTAGCCATTGGCCAATAGGACTGCATGCACGCACGCACCAGTGGGCCTCGGTCTGGATCCTAAGCACGGCACAGCCTGCCCTATATCCAGACCGCACTCCTTCCTAATCTCAGTCAGACTTAGCTGGGCCTCCGAAACCCCACTCGCGACCCCACCTACCACTTTCTACGGCAGCAGGTCTGAGCGGGTTTTACATTTTTTAACCGTTAGCTATAGAGTAATAAAAAAATTGTACGAAGATTTTATTCTAATCGGAGTATAACCTTTAAGTCTACTCTAGTTGGAATAAAATTAACCGCCCCTATTATATTTAACTACTCAATTAATAAATAATTCTAATTAAAGTAAAATATATTAAAGTACTATATTTAATTTATTCGACCTACCTAATATAATAGAACCTTCGTTTTACGAAACGCCCCTTCCGCCTCTACTTAATAATTAATTTATATTTATATTTAATTTGTCTAACCTTATATCCGAATTAATTAATTTCTAAACTAATCCTATTCGCTATTCGCCTATTCTAAATTTCGATACTTCGAATCCGACCCTTACCCCTATTCTATATATTCTATTAATTATTCTTAAACTACCGGAATATAATTACGACCTTAATTAATCCTTAGCCTATAAAATTAAAGAGTATTAGTCTCGCCTTTATTTTAAGAGGGGTATATTAAAACAGTTTATTCGTAGTTAGGTAAAAGTAATTCGAAATAATAATTAGTTATTTAGAACCTATATTAAAGAATTTATTAATTCCTTATATAATAAAAATATATATAAAATTTTCCTTTCCTAAAACGTTATTATCCGATTTAAGGATAAGAATAATTCGTATAACGTAGAAACTCTTAGTCGGGAACTTAATCGGAAATTGATATTTCTCTTCCAAAAATGTAAACCTAAAAAGACGAAAAATAATAAAAATAAACCTAAAAATACCGACCTTAAATCTATTAATTTTAATTCCCAACCCGGAAATTCCGAATTACAATATCCCGAACCTAAAGATATTAAAATTATAGACCTATAGCCCAATAATTTCGAACTATTCTCGTTATTTATTAAATTTAATATTTCTTCTATAGTTAAGGGTAATACACTATATAATATTGAAGATTTATATAGTATATAATAGATTTTAAATATTGTCCGGCAAAATATAATACAACTTCAATTATACGCCCCTTAATTATATTTATTCTTTAAAAGTTTAATATCGTACTAGTATATTTAATAACCAAAATACAAAGGCCGAATTCGTTACGACGAATTTACTTTATTTTATATTTATATAATTTTTACAATTTTTATAAATATTCGCGCCCTCCGTAATTCGGATTTTTTTTCTTAAATTATAGGCCTTTATTTACGTATAAACGGCGTTACGAAACGTATTTAAAATATATTAACTAAATTCGGTATTTATATTTCGTATAGTAGGACAATTCTAATTATTAAAACGTTTACTACTATTATAATAATTAGTTCGGACTTTAAATATTTATTATAATTAAATTAATATTTTTAGTAAAATTTTAAACGTATTATATCTAATCCCGGTCTTATCGTTATTTATAATAATTATAATTATTTCAATATTATATAAAGTTTTAATATTAGTCAATAAAATATTATACGCAACTTTACAATTTATTTATTAATAAATAATCCCAATATCCTTAAACCCTTTCGACTAAATTAATTTTAATTTACCGTTTAATTCTAAACGGGTTAAATTATTTTTTTATTTACTCCGACGCTATATATATTTTATCCTACTATTAATTCTTTTATTATTAAAAAATTACAAATTTTATTTTTTATTATTTATAAATAAAAAAGTTTACTTATTTATCCCTTCCCTAAAGTAAAATATTATCAAATATTTAAAAATTTTATTCTCTAAACGCCTACTATCGACGAAAACGAGGGTAAATTAATTAGTATTTATTATTTATATAATAAATTATTCTTCGGCTTATTAGGGATAAATTAAAAATAATTCGGCGATAAGCTCTTTTTCGTTTATAGCGACTAGAAGACGATATCATTTATTTATAAAATTATATCGGCTTAATTAGAGGCGTAATTTAAATATAATTAGAAATAGTAAATAATATCCGTTCTAGCCTTTTTTTATATTAAATTCAATTTTATTAATTTAATCTTCCAGTATTTCTAATTTTTAATTGAGTAAGATACCTACTGACTTAATAGGGCGAAGAATATAAAATAATAAAAAATTGAATTTTACTACAGATTATAACTTTTTTATAATATATTCTATTTTAAGATCTTCGCTTTCCTTATATATAACCTTATTAATAATAAATTTTTCGACGCCGGTCTTCTAAATAAGAAAATTATAAGGGCGGCTATTATAAATACTTTTTAGATTAATAGCTTATTTTATCTTTTTACGTAATTTAATTGCGTATACGCCGAAATATTTACTTTAGAGGAGTATACTAGTAAATACTTTAATAATAGCGATTATATAAATATATAATTATATAGCGTCTATTAATATTTATATACTATCTAGGTATTTATTGTTCTTATTTATACTATTAAGTTTAGAAATTATAATATTCTTTAATAAATAATTAATTTTCTGCCCCTCTTCTTCTATAACGGGAAGAATATAAATTATAGGCCCGAAATATTTTACTTCTTATAATTATTACGTTTAGAAGTATTTGACCGTATATTGTTTAAAGTTATTTTAAAGTTTGGATTAGTATAGTATACTATAATTAATAATAGTTAGAAAGAAATCGATTTAATATTAGAATATATTAATCGCTTTTTTATATTCGATATTAAATACTATAAGAATTCTACTTATAATATTAAATTTACCTTAATTAAAATATTTATTATCGGGCCCTTTATTATAATTATTTGTAAAGTAGTTAAATTGGAATTCGGGCGACCTAGTAGTAGTAAGTATATTAATCCGTTTATTAACAAAAATATTATTAATTACGTTTATAAGATTTATAAGAATAGGTTCGCGACCCGGCGTTATAAATCTTTAGATTCTGCTAATTTTAATATATTAAATTTGCGATAAGAAAGCCTATATATTTTATTTGCGGGAGTACTAGAGTAATTTAATAATAAGGAAGTACGGCCGGAATATAGAAAAGATTAAAAGTACTTTGGTCTTTCTAAATATAAGGATAATAATCTTCTTATAATTAATAATATATATAATATATCCGACTTTAATAAGAATAATAGTAAATTAATTTAATTAATAATTATTTTAAGCTATATATAGCTTAGTATACCCCTCCTTTATATTCTAGCGAAGGCCTATATTTTAAAGTTTAAAGTAATATTTTATCGGTTTTTAATTAATATAAATATAATTTACCTTTTAAATTTTGCGTAATAATAAATTTTATTTCTATTAGAGTTACTATATAATATTTTATTATATTTCCCTTCTTATTATTCTACGGACTTATAAATATAGGCGAAATTTTACTCCGATCGGAGTTATTTCTAGCCGATAAGTAAATAAAGCGCTAATTATTAGTTCGTTTACTAAGTATATTATTTTTTTAGTCTGATAATAATTAGTAGTATAGATTTACTTTAATTTGCGGTAAGCGTTATTTAAATTAGGTTTGTATAATTAAATAGATTACGTATAATGAAGGTTGTTTATTAATTGTATATATATTTACTGGTATATAGGGATTTATTCTTTTAATTTCGCTAGTTGTTATTGTTCGGTCGTTGGTTTAATATTATAGGATTATTTATAATAATTAGTAACGAATATTTTAAATGAGCATTATCTGAATTAGGTTTAATATAGTTAGTTAGTCGCTTATTGGTCGTATATATATTTACCAGTATATAGGGATTTATTCCTTTAATTTCGCTAGTCGTTATTATTCGGTCGTTAGTTTAATATTATAGGATTATTTAATTTATAGTAATTAGTAACGAATATTTACTTTATTTTTAAATGAACGCTATCCGAATTAGGTTTAATATAATTAATTAGTTTATATAGTATAGTTAATTAGTCTATACGCTATACCCTTCTCCTATTTTTAATCCTTCCTTCCTTCTTCTTATAACTTTTTTTCTTTTCTTATAATTTCTCTTTTCTTTTTATAATTAATTAGCTTTTATCCGTTCTAGAGTTATTAATTTTATTAGTAGTATTAAGTTAATAATTCCCTCTAAAATAAAATTTGCTAATAGTATACTATAACGTTTCCTAAATAAATTAAAAATAAAATTAATAAAATATTCTATATTACTATCCTAATTAATATTAATTAATTATAGTTATTATAGTATCCGCCGTTCGAATAGTATTATAACCCGGTTGCGAATAACGCCGCAACGGTAGCTAATAATAATTTGAAGTTGGTTACGTTAGGGTACTTTAATTATATTAAGTATTATAATTTGAATACCGTCTATAATACTATCCCGGATATTTTATAATAATTAAACGGCGGAGACTTTTCTTTCGTTAAAAGGGATTTAAAAATATCGGTAATAATAGACTGGGAATTCGCTAAATTTTAGAAGGCTATATTAATTAATTAAACGTTAGTATATTAATTAAATCTTTCTACAATTAGGGTTAAAGCTTTGGAATTTGCTACTTTAGTTAAATATAAATTTAAATTTTTATTAATATTTAGATTATAATTATAAATTTTATTTACTTTTATTCTTTGTTTATAATAAAGTAGATTTTATTCCCGTAAGAATTATTATAATAATTTTTATAGGAGTAAAATCTACTTTCTATCCTGCTTATTTTAATTAGAGTAAAATATACCTTAGTTTTATTAAGCGGTATTTAATATCCGAAATTAGAGTAGTACCCAAAATACTTAATTTATTAGAACTCCTTTAATAGATATATATTAATAAAAAGTAGTAGTTAATTAGTTCGGGCCCTTAGTTAATTTTAAGAAGCTAAATCCTACTAAGAATTAGGATAGTATTAAATTTCTAGAATTATATTAGAAACTATATATAAAAATTATTAATAGTTTTAACGACTTTAATATTATATATATTATAAAAGTAATTTCCGACGCACCCTTCGAATTTTTACTAACCCGGGCCGTAGCAATTTAAAATAGTAATTTCGACTTTCCTACGCCTAAGGTCGCCGCTAACGATATTTATTTATATAAAATTAATATTGCTAATTTCTTTTTAATTTTATATAAAATATTTATATTACCCCATTACTAAGGCCCGCTACGTTATTAGTAGAATATTATAGAAGAGAGTACTTATATTCGTAGAAATTATTACATTAATAATTAATTTAAAATATTATAAACTTTTACCTTTTTTCTATATAGAAAGTAGGGTAAAATTGCCCTAAATTCTATGCGCGCGATTAGGGGCGGTAATATTTTAATTAGCGGGTTACGAGTATTTGTAATTTCGGCGGATATTAATTTTACGCCGGTTGGGGTAGTAGAATAAATTATAAAAATTTAATTAAATATTATATTTATATTATTTAAAAAATACATTTTCGCTTAATAAGAAAAGTAGGAGAAGGATTATTAATTTTATAAATTAAACCGGGATAAATTTAAAGCTTTTAGGTATTTCGACTACTAGGCCTATTATATTTACTAATTTAATATTTTTATAACATTTAATACCTTAATTTATAATTTAAAATATAATACCGATTTTAAAAATATATTAGGAAAATATAGTTCGGTTAACTTTAGAAAGGACCCCTCCCCTTATTTAAATTATAAATTATTAATAAATTTATTAAATAATTTATAAAATCGGTAGGTAAAAATAATAATAATTAAACCGTACATCGATACTACTTCCTTCCCCTTCTTTTATAAGGACAACGCCCTAATTTACAAATATATATCGAATTCGAATAATATAATTGAATATATCGCTTAATTAACGTAGGACCCTAAGTCGGATTAAAAGGCTATTCGGTCCCGCATTAAAAACGAAATTACTAATAATATAATAATTAAATTATTAATTTTTAAACGATATCCTTTATCTAATTATATTCTTAATAGGGAATTAGTTATTAAAAGGATTTATATATTTAGGAAGATAATTAAAAATCTTATAGGCGAAGAAAGCAATCCACTAGTATTCGATTATAATAAATTTAAATCGATATATAATTAAATTAATTAGGATTTTAAAAGGAAAAATAAATAGAACCTCTTTTTATATTAAATTATTAATAAGTATATTTTACTTTAATTATAATTAATTTATTACCTATTTTAGTAGGAATAAAATCTATCCCGTATTAATTTATTATTAAATATATATATTATTTATTATATATTCTATTCCCTTTTAAAGGGTGCTATATTTACGAACGAAGTTAATATAAGTAAAACCCTTATTTATAGTACTATACTTTAAATAGAATATTTACAATTGTAGAAGATTTATTTCTAGAAGTAACTTATCTAAGTATATCCTAGTATATTAATTTTACTACCTAATCTAATTATCTAAACTTTTAACGAATTTTGGAAGTTCTTCTTTAATTTCGATTTTTATATTTAGTTTGAAAATCCTAATTAAATAAGGGAAGGAGACGATCGGCGGGTAAAAACACTAATTTAAAATTTTTTTAATAATTTTATATATATTTACGTATAGTATTATTAATATTCCAATACGGCTAAAATTATTATTATTACTACGTATTATACTATTATTAAATATTAGACTTCAAAAACGACGCCGAAACCGGAAACGCCGATTTCTGGTTAGGAAGTGCTCTAAAACGAAAACGGATAACGGCAATCGACTCAGGAGGGTTATTTACCCCCTCTACAATATCCTACGACGATTATAGCGATAGCGTTAAACCGTCGCTGCCAATAACGATTAATAAAAATACGAGTAGGCTCGAAAATAACGTCTACAACCCCTTCGGAAGCATTTCAAAATATAACGACCCCGACGCCGTACTTACTATAAAAATTTCGGAGCAGACGGAAGAAGACGATAAAATTATAAAGAAATTTATCGTTATAGCGAATAAAATTACGGATTACGCCGCTATAACGACTAATGACCGTCGCTAGGTTCGAAAATTCCTTTTCGAATTTATAAAAATTTCTACGAAGAAAAGTAGGTCTAAAATGCCTAAGGTAAATAAAGCCGCCGAAACCTAATTTATTACCAAGAAGGATATTAATAATTTAAAGAAATTTATTTCGAAAGAAATAAAGAAAAACGCTTAAAAAGTACTAAAGAAATAAATTAATATTATCCGAAAATCGCCGGATAAAGTTAATACTACCTTCTACTACTTATTTACTATTACTATTAAAAAATTTATCCCTTTTAACTACAAATACTAATTTACTATTAAAGGGGCCTAAATTACCGCTAAATTTACTACACGTTCGAACGATAATATAAAGTAAGCTATCGAAAGCGTTTTAAAGGAAAGCTTATATAAAATAATCTACGTAACTACTAAAATAATAACGAACGGAAATTATATAATTATTTTGGACGAATTAACTAAAGATTAATATTAAAAGTATTAAATTTAAATTAAAATAATCTTTAGAAAAAAAACTATTATATTTTTAAATATTATAATTATTTTAATTAAGGGAATCCTATAAGCTAATATTAATACGAAATAACCCGAATTAATTATATAAAAAATAAAGGCGAAGAATAAAGAGGCGGAAATTATTCGGGCTAAATTTTAGAAGAAATACAAAAGGGAAGAAAGAAGAATATTCTTAATAGAAATTACAATTATAAAAACTATAATCTTCTTTTAAAAGAATTTTTTCTTCTAGGACGGCGGTATATACGTATACGAACTATTTTAAATTATAGCCTCCGCTTAATAATATTTTAAATATTAATATTTTAAATATATAATGAAATTCTATCGCTAAAAGGACGTTTATAATTATTATAATAAAATTAAATATAAAGGGCCGCGTATAGGAAAAGAGAATTACTTTTCGAATAAAGATAGTTCTTTAATCTTTTATAAATTATATAAGAAATTATGGTATTTCGCTTTTAATAAGAAGAAATACCCGCTTATAAAAGTAATTTACGCGAAAATATTTATCAATTACACTAAAAGGCTTCGTAGCTTTATTATTCGTAAAAGACTAATTAAACTAATATTAAAATTAATAATAGAAATAAAGGAAGACGTCGTAATACCCGACGTCCCTCCTAATTTCCGTTTAATTACAATTTTAGAAAAATTATTTATAAGAGGAAAAAAAAGAGGCCGCCCTAAGAAGATTAAAAACGGCTTTCGGCCGAAATTTATAAATATAAACCCGATAAACGTTTATACCCGCTCTTAAAATATAAACGACTATACCCGTACTAATTCTATCGTTATTACGCCTTCAATTACTACTATTACTTCTAAAGAAATAATACCCCTCTAATCCGCCGTTAAATTAAAAGGAAGTTTTTTATAGGGTAATTAATAATTTAATTAAAAATATTCTATTAAAATATAGGGAAATTGTACGAGAAAAGGAAAATATTATTCGAATAGGAAGAGACTTATAATATTATAATAATTTAAGAGCCGGGTAAGAATTTAAATAAGGATATTTATTAGCCGAAGGGTAATAAATATTATAATATTAATTATTTAAAGAAGGGTAGAATAGTAATTTATATAAATAAGAAGTAAAATTTAAAGGATTTAAATTTCTGGGTTAAAAAGGATTAGGCTATAATAATATTAAAAAATTTACGAAAATTAATAACCGTTTACTTTATTTACTTCCCTATCTTCCTTTAAAGTACGCCGGAATATTAATAGGGGTTTCCCTTCCTCGAATTCTTCAAGGAAAAACCCTTAGCCGGCCAATATATAATTATAGGAGATTATAACCTCTATTACCCCAATTAGGATTTAGAGAATAGGACTAGCCTAGGCGCTGTAAAATTATTTATATAAATACGGCGATAAGAGTTTAATTTCGTTACCCCCTGAAGGGAATTAACGAAGTTTAAAAATACAATTAAAAGGGAAAAAAATAGGATAATCGATTATATATAGATTTTATAAGGTATTAAGGCCGAATATTAAGGAGTATAACAATACAAGTAAATAGGTTCGGATTATTATTCTTAAGAAATTTAAATTTAAATAAGAAAAAAAAATAAGAAAGTAGAAGTAGAAGAAGGGTTTAATTAGAATTTAATAAATATAAAAAAAGTATGGGAAACGGCGGAAAAACGAATATTAATCTTAGAAAGGATTAAAACGGTAGAAGAATTTGAATTAGAATTTAATAAATTCGATAGTAAATTCATTAATATTATAGAAAAGTTTATCCTATACCGAAAGAAAAATCGGGGAACATAAGTAGACTAGTAGAATTTAGAATATAAAACGGTAATAAAGGAGGTACGGCGGAAATAATAGGCTTAATTTAGGAACTAAACGCCTTTAAATTAGAAAATTTTTATAGAAATAGCGATAAAAAAAAAGAAATTTATTATAAAAATTTAACAAGTAAAATAATATAATTATATTATAAGCGTATTAAAAAACCCGAATAAATTTTAATTATTAGAAAGGTAGGCTAAAATATAAAGTTATTATTTAATAAATCCGCCAAAATTACTACCCTTTAAATAAAACAAATAGGCAAACGAAATCGAAAACTATAATAGTAAAATAAATATCTTTACTGACCGTTTCTTCCCGAAAGTAGAAATTCTAACGGGTTATTTACTAAATTAAATTCAATTATTAAACGGCGATACCCCGGTATTTATTAATAATTTATTTATTAAAGAAGATATCCGGGAAGTCCTTTCGAAAATAATACTTAATAAAATACTAAATATTAACTAATTTTTAAATAAATTTCTAAAAATATATAGGGAACTATTTAAATAAATAATAATAGCTTTCGCTATAACGAACCTCCGGTTCGGATACTTCCCCTAACAGTTTAAGAACGCGAAAGTAATTATTTTTAAAAAACTTAGAAAAAGCGCCGAATAATAAAAATTAGCCGGGGTATATTAGTTTATATCGCTTTTAAATAACGTTAAAAAAATCTTCAAAGCCCTTATAGCTAAGAAATTGATATAAATAGCAAAAGAGTATAATCTCCTCCCAAAAGGCTAAATAGGTAATTAGGCAAACCATTTAACCAAATTCGCCGTCCGAATAATTACTAACGTAATTTATATAATATAAAAACTTAAGGTTGTAACGTCTTTTATACTCTACGACTTAAAGGGTATATTCAATAAAATTAATTATAAATAACTCTTATATACATTATAGGAAATATAATTCCCGAAATAATTCTTTTAATAAGTTAATAATTTCGTTACCGGAAAAAAAGGTTCTCTTTTCTTCGATAACGAAACTTCCTAACTTTATAATATTATAACAAGCGTACCATAAAATTCCCCCCTTTTACTAATCTTTTTTATTCTTTTTATTACCCTATTATACTATAAATTAACTACTATTTAAAATATAATTACTATCGGCTTCGCCGACGATACTAATATTATTATAGTAATTAAAATTATTAAAGAAAATTATTAAACGCTCTAAATAGTATAGAATATTTATTTAGGTTAAGTAATTAAGAGAAGGATAAAATTCGAAGTAAGTAAAATAAAATTTATATATTTTACACGGACGAAAGAATTAAGAACGGAAACTCTCTAAATTAAGGGAATTGTATTTAAATTAATAGAATTGACTAAATTTCTTAGGGTTTAATTAAATTAGAAATTTAATTACCGAATATATGCGGAAATAAAAAAAAAGAAAATAACTATATAAACGAACGTATTAATACGATTAACAGCGAAAATTTAGGATTATTCTTTTATACAAATAAAGGAAATTTATATTAAATATATTCAAAATACAATTATATATAGAATATTAATTTTCTATTAACCAACCAAAATTTATAATAAATTACGAAGGATAATAATTAAGCTAACTAAATACTAAATTAAATATTTAAAAATTATTGCTAGGGCGTATAAAATTACGCTAATAAAGAATTTAAAAATAGAAACCTTTTATTTATTATTCGATTTCTATTTTAATAAGCAGGTTAAAGCTTTTGAAAAAAGGTTCGCCCGTATAAATTAAATAAAATTCGTCCGAAGGATTATAGCCTAGGTAATTAGCTATATTTAAATAAGGAGAGTAAAAAGTCGGCTACCCGCCGATAAATTAAAAAATAATACTATTAAAACTAAATAGGTTAAAGAATAGGCATCGATAGAGAAATTTCTAGTAATCGTAATAGGTCCGCCCCTGGCAATAGGGGCGTAGCCGCTCCCATTATAAATATTAAAATTAACCGTTATAAATTATAAAAGGTAATTAGAAGAAGTAACAATAAGAGAATAAATATCGCACTATAATTACTAATTAGCGGCGGCAATAACTAAATTAAGCCGATAGTACGAATTTATTATCGCCGATTTCAATCCGAAATTTAGTAATAATATTATAAAACGGTATATAATCGGTTACGAAATAAAAAAAGAAGGAAGCCTAATAATTAGAAGACGATAATAAATAATATTTATTATTTAAAATAAAGAATTCCTTTTTTACCTAAACAAAAATAAAAATTATAAGCTTCCGGTCCTTCTTCTTCCGGAAAAAAGTTCCGGATATTATAATATTAATCTATTCTTATAATATAAATAAAGAAATTTTCGCATATATTATCCTAAATTATTTATAGATAGCCGATTATTAAATAACGGTAACCGATTAACCATAAATAAAAGAAGAATTTTAAATTTATTTAAATAATAGAATCCGAATTAAGAAAATCCTTTCGTAAATATTATAATTTAGTAGGCTAAACGAATACCGTTTAATAATCGAATTAAAAGGAGAGTAGTGCAATAAATTCGCGTAATATTCCTAAATATATTCGATTATAATACTAAAATAAGAGAGCATAGGAAAAATAAGAAGAGGAAAAATTAAATTGCATTAACTATAATAGTTATTTAATTACGAAAGCAGTACCGAAGTAATTAATTAACGTTCTTTACGGACGAAGAATTTATAAAGTATATTAAATATTAATTCTTAGTTCCTAGTAACCTTATAATATTATTAAACCTAATTTTCATTAGCCGGAAGGGGATTAATAGGGCTATTAATTATTATCGGGGAACTAATACTAATATTTCTTTTATTAAAACCGAAAATAGGAGCGGTAAAACGATTAGTTAAGAATATTTCGTAATATCCTTTACGTTAGTAATTTTCGACCTTTATATTCTAATAATAAAAAAGGATATTAAAGTTGTATAGGAGATTATCTATAATTAAGCGTTTACATACATTTTTAAGAAAGTTAATATAAACGTTGTAGAAACAATAAATTAAAAGACCGATATTATTCTAAGAGCGGGATAAAATAATAATTATAATTTAAACGGTATTATATTTATTATAATAATTTAACGGAATATTTAATATATATTTTATATTAGCAATAGAATAAATAGCGTTCTATTTATTAGCGTTTCGAAGAATATTAGAAAAGAAAATAAAAAGAAAACTTTAGAAAGAAATTTATTTTTAATATTAATATAGTAAATATATTCTACGAAGAGCGTATAGAATATAATTATATTAAGGGACGGAATATTATAAATATAATTAATAAATTTTAAATTATAATAAAGGTAAAGAATACGACGGATAACGCTAATTAATATAATTAGCGGAGAGAAGGGGAAGTAAACGTAAGGATAAAAAGGATTTATTAGCCGGGAAGAAAATTAAAGGCAGGGTTAAAAATTAATACCCGGATAAGGGTTTAAAATTCGGGCGCTAGGGAAGAGGGGGGCGTAAAAGAATAGAAGAATTTAAAGGACAGGGAATTTATTATACGGATAAAATCGATATTACACTTAATAATATTATAATTAATACGAATTATAAAGCTTAAAGGGTTAAATATATAGCTAGAAGGACGGTCGGAAGTATAACTAATAGAAGAAAACGCTATTTTAAAAGTTAATTAAATAGGGAAGAAGGGAAAGTTCGAAAAATAGCGGCGGGAAAGAGTTTTTATATAGAGGGAAAGGAAGGGCCTTTACGCTTATATAAATTTTAATAGAATTATAGGAGTTTAGAAGATATAACGAAATAGGAGTAAGGGTAAATAATAAGGATAAAATAATTACTATAAATAGTTTAAAAGGAAGGAGCAGCATATAAAAATAGTATTTCGATTGTTTTAATATTAAATTAAAAACAGTAGAGGGGAAGTAATTTATTTACTAAAGCGGTAGGTAAGCACTGCTATAAATAGAATCGAAATAGAGTAGGCGCAATTTATTCGTAATTAAAAGGAATTAGCGGTTTTTATCCGATGGCGCTTATTGCCGTATAATTTCCTCTAGAGAACTAAGAGAAGTACCCTATGCCAATAAAGCGCTATAGATAAATAGCATAGGGAATAAGACTATTATTATTAAATATTAGACTTCTAAAGATAAAGCGATAATTAGGAAGGGCGAATTAATTTGTAACTATAATAAATATATTTTACGAAATAAGATTATAATTGTTTCTACGCCGGGTTAAGCGGACGCTAACAATAATATTAATTTAGATTTATTAGAATTTAACGACTTTAATAACGTCAACGATATATATACTAAATTAAATAGTAACGCCCGCGGACTTCTAAATAATTTATCCTAATAAATTTTTATTCCGATAGGAATAACGATTCTTAATTTTAATATAAATAAAATATATTAATTGTTAATCCTCTATAAATATATTAAAAAGTACGAAATACGTATTATTTATATAAGTATTACGTCTATTAAAAATATTAAATTCTAATCAATTATTATAAATAAAATTTAATTCGCTAAAAATATAGATTCTATTATCTTCCGCGCTATTCGGAAAATCCTTACGGCTATTCACTTTATTTATTTAGTAACCCTAATTCTAAATTGCCTAGGCGATATTAATATATTTATATTATTAGTATAAAAAGTATACTTCTATAACGTTTTTAATAAGTTAAAGTAATTTACTAATATATTAAATATAATTGGCGATAACGAATTCGTTACTTAATATAAGGATAGCGATAATTGCGTTATTAAGTCGGATACTTCTATTAAAATCCGTAATATTTTATATAATATTAAATAACGTTAGGGATTTAAATAGTAATATTTATATTTATAAATATAAATAATTATCGCCCTTATTAATTCTACTAAGGTAGTTAGTAAATTAATCGGTCGGATTATATGCTAAATATAAGTATTAATCGTTAATTAGAGTATAATAACTTCGTTTAAATTCCTAAATAATTCGATATTCTACCCTTTATTAAATATTCCCCTTATAGAAATATATACTATATATTTTTTTTATAGGCTTAAAAAAGGGTTAATTATAGAATTTATTAATAATTTTTTAAAGAGTATTATAATTATCACAGGATTAGCCTGTGATATGCCCACCCTACACTGACTCTTAGATATACTATGCCTAGAGCTATAGTATAGTCACGTGTAGGGTTATATACGCGTACGGACTAGCCTTCCAAGGCTTTCGCCTATATAGTTAGTCCTCCGTATATATCCTCTCTTTCTCTCCTTCGTATAATAACGTATATCTTACCCTACCTCTAATAGTACTTTACCCCGTAATAATTTATTATACTTACTATTACGCTATATGCGTTTAAAAGAGATAGATTTAGATTACGTTTAATATAAAAAAGATTATTTAAATTGTTCCGCAATTAAAAATTCGACCCTTTATAAATAGGGTAAGTAAAAGACTTAATCGTAAATAATACAATTCGAATTAAATAATAATAGGTATTAGCTTTATTTCTTTCTCCCTACTTATTAATTAAAACGGTACGTTTAAATAAATTACTATATCTGTATTAATTTAATAATTAATAATAGATTAGCTACAAGTTATTACTAATAATTTTATTATAGTAACCGTTATTAGCGCCTTTTAAACTACCGACCCTAAAAATTAAGTAATTTACAATACCTTAATTGAAGTATTTATAAATTTCGATAACGATCCTATTATTTGCGTTCTATTATATTATATTATAAACTACGCTTTTACATTTGTATTAGTCCTAATATTCTGTAACGTCGTTTTCGCTTATAATTATTTTATTTATAATAATATAGTCGAAGTCCGTTCGCACGCTTAAAGAGCCGAAGAGGACTTTACTGAATCCTATTAAGAAATTGATTATTTAAATATTTAAAATACCGAACTCTAATAGGGGATTAACGAATTTAAGTAATCTTTTAACAATTTTAAAACTAATACTTTTAAATCCTTCCAAAAATAAAAAAATAAGTACGCCGAAGTTATTAATAAAGTTTGCGTTTAATTTAAATAAATTTAAAAAATTAAAATACTTATTATAGCGATTACGAATATTAATAGTAGCGGCTATAAATTAGTATAATTATATACGTATATTATTCTATTCGATAATAAAGGAACTATTCTATTAGAGAAAGCGGAGAAGTACTATTCTTAGCGTATAAAAATTAAACTATATTAAATTAACGAACCGATCTACTTCGCTTCTAAATTTAAATATTTTTTATATATCGTTAAATATTTCGAGGGCCCCCCTTTCACGGCTATCGAATCGGTACTAATTAATATTTTCGAATATTTAATTAATAATATTAAATAGAAATAAAAGATTATAATAAACTTTTTTAAAGAGTTTAATATTAAATATAATAATTCTAATTTTACTATTATCGCTCGTTACGAACTAAACGATTTAAAAATAATTAAAAATATATATTAGGCCGTTTTTAAGGACCGTTTTACTATTTTTATCGATTAGTATAATATAAATAATATTATAAAAGTATATTTCCTTCGTAATAAAATTACTAAAGCCGTCCGTAATATTATCGTTCACTAATACCTATTTTTTGCCAATAACGACTATAGTAAATAGCTCTAAATAACCCGCTTACTAGCCTAGAATTATAAAGATAATATCTACCACGAAAAGTTCGCTAACCCTTTTTATAAACTATCTTCCTTAAATAATTATAATACTACTTCGTCCGTAAAGTAGCCCGTTAATTAGGGCGGTAACGTAATAGACTTTAATTCTATATCCGCTATTAATATTATTATATATAATATAATTTTATAAAAGATTTTCGAATATTGTATAAAAACTAATACGTATACCTATTATAATTATAAAAATTATTTCTCAATTACTTACTATAGCCGTATTAATTTTAATAAGGATCCCCCTATTTCTACCCGTAGTAATCGTAGTAATTATAGCGGTAAAAGCGGTAGTAAAAGTAGTAGCAAGGGCGGTAATAATAATAATTCTATTCCTTAGTAAGGCTAGTACAACTATAATTAATAGGGTTATAGTTAATAGGGCTATAGCCAATAGTATTAAATTAACGCTATAAACGCTTAAACGGCTAATAATAATAATAATATTATAACACTATAGTATTAGTAGGCCCCTATCCCCGTATACGTCCCCGGTTTCATTAGCCCTATTTAGGGTAACGAAATTAATTATATTAACTAATAGGGAAATATATAGCCTCTAAATTAAATTACAATTAGAAGTAACTATTTATAAAATAAAGAGAGGAAAGTAATATTATTATATAATTAAATATAATTAAAATTTATAAATCTTTTATAAATAATTATTATAAATACTTTAATTTATTAAACCTCTCTATTTAATTATCTAACAAATCGTATAAAGTATATTATTTAAACTTAATCGATAGTAATTATATTACCTTAAGCTTTATAAATAAACATTTTATTTATTACTATCGTCTTCCTTTCTATAAATTTACAATATTTAAAATTTTATACTTCGCCGACGGAAACCCCGCTAAAAATAATATTACTTATTTTATAAGACTTATAATAGGGATAGGCTATTATTACAAAATTATCGACCTATTTATTTATAATTTAGCCGAAAATAACCCTATTATTTTAAGCTATTTATAATTAGTTTATTATTTACTAAATATTTTATAGCCTTACAATTCGCTCTAATTTACTATAGTTTATAAAAAACGTAATTACCTCCTAAAGGGAATCCTTAATACTAAACGGGAAACCCCTATAACTAGCCTAATTACTTAATTTAATATAATATATTTAACGTTTAGAAAGGCTATTTACAAAGAAGTCCTAAACGAAGGCGAACCCAATTTTAACGAACTATAAACGGATATCTTATACTATATTTCTATTTCTACAATTATAAAATACGTAGCCTGCTAATAGTTTAACTACTTTCGAAATTAGATTGTTTACCGCCTAAAAACTTCTATAATTAGTAAAATATTAAGGGGCCCCGGTTAAATTATTATATTTAATATAATCCTTTACGGCGTAATCCCCCCTCTTCTATTATAAATAATCTTAATACCTTACTAAGTAATTAGAAGATTCCGTACCGTTATTATAAATTATTAAGTCTAAATCCGTCGCTTCTATATTCCGGTAAGCCCTATTAATCCTGAGAAAGTCTTTTCGCACTGCCCTCAATGTCTTCATACACTGCTCCCCCACTTGGCGCGTCCTCTCCCGCTTTTTGGACCAATCATCTCACAGACATAACCTCTGGACCCACACCACACTTTGGCGTGGTTTTTTTCATAAATTTCAGCTAGTAA
>MU839235.1:0-98687 GCA_030685235.1 Copromyces sp. CBS 386.78
AAATTTTGGCGTGCATTAGCGCGCGGGAAGGGTGTAAGTGGGTGGGGCTACGGTGCCGGAAGACATTCATTACGGTGCGAAAAGACATTCTCTTATTTTTAGCGAATATTAGTACCCTCCCTATCCCTTTATCCCTAAAGTTAGTAATAATTGTATTATAGCTATTTATTAACTCCTATTAATTCTAATCAATTTGGTTATAGGGTGCTAACTCCTATTAGATAACTACCTTAATATTAGGATAGTCCGCTACCCTCTAATTAGCAATAGGGAGAGGGATAGATTATATTAGCAACGTAGTATGAGTAAACTCCAGCCCCTATAGTACTGCTTCTAGTACCTCTAATATATTTATAGGGATATATAATAAGACTTCTCTAATACTTTGAGTAATACTTTGGATAGTATTCTAGGTAATACTTATATAGCGGGCATTAAAATTAGGGTAAGTACGTACACTCTGGGCATTAATAGTAAGTGCAGTAATAGGGCTAGGGCTAGTATGGAGGATAGTAGTTATAGTGGCAGCAACTGTATTAATACCCTTTATAGTAGATAATTGACTGGATTGATAACTCTGAATAACCTTACGTAAAAGAATAACGATGACGACGTAGATATAGTAATGCGCGGCCATCGATTTAGTAGTATGCTGGCTAGGCACGGTATGCTGGCGCGGCTTACTCAGCGATAAAAGGTGGGGGGGACTAGCTAGGGAGCATTTCGGGACTAGCCATCTAGCCTTTTCGCATTGCAGGGGATATTGGGGAGGTGGTGGTGCTCTTGGCGCTGTACTTGCAGCGGCAATAACAGAGGGTAGTTCTCCTCTTGCCAGGTCTGTTAGTGCAAGTTCCGCGGTCCTTTTCAACATGACTGACCGTCGTAAACTTAAAAAATCTGTAAAAGGAGAGTTGGACACGGAAATGACAATGACAAAGACCTGGTCGTTGATGATGACCGTTGTAGATCAGGGTAAGGGGAGAAAGAAGCGACGAGGGTTCGATGTTGGAAAAGGAAGATGATCACTTCAACGCCTGAGCCACTCCACTTGCGGGCTTGCAAAACAGGTGGAACAGCGGTCTGGAAGCCACCAATCAAAGAGTCCAAGTGCACCATATGGAAGCCACAATGCCTGGGTCGCTAAGCCACAACTTCGGTTTGGGTCAACATTTCTGAAATGATTCCCATCGGCATCTTTCCACTTTCTTCCGTACAAATCACCACTGCCGGTAAACCTACAACACTCTCCTATCAGAGGGCAACAACAATCACCGCCCCCATGGAAACAAGCGCACGCCCAGTGACATATACAGGGCATGTCCGTCAACAGCACATCCACGCTGCTTTCTCTTCTCCGTTGGAACTATTTGCGCAAAGCATTCTACCATGTCGATAAAACTAACGACAGCTTGTTAGGGAAATGGCCTATCAAATGTACTGATTGGACAAAACATGCACTGTAACCCAAGCGTAATACCGGCCTCTAAGCAATTTCGAAGCCATTTGAAGCCGAGTTCGGCTTTCGGAAACATGTCAGATATCCCTTTCCATCCACTCGCCGTCCAACACAAGGCCAAGCAGTCAAGGCAAACCATGTTGCTTGTTCCCAGTTCCCAACTCACACTTTAGCACTTGTCCTCTTTCCACCAACATCCTACCTATCAACATGGTCCTCGCCAACAAACACCACCAATACCTCTACGAAACAAGAACAACATCACGTACAAAGTCTGTCTCACTGCGCATCGCAGTACTCTTCCGGTCTTCCCCAGACCCGCACCAGAAGAATTGAGAACAGCAAGGACCCCAGCCGGCGTCGGCGTCGGCGATGCCGGGGCAGGGGCAGATTGTCGAGTTACCGCATTGCCCGTTTGTGGTGATGATTCCGGTGGGGATGAGCACAAATGAAAAAGTTGAGCTGGTTCTGCTACTGTTGCTTCTTGTAGTGCTTCTCGTTGATGAGGTACTGGTTGTACTGGTGGTGGTGGTGGTTGGCCGAGTGGAAGTTGTGGACGTACTAGTTGAAGTGCTGGTCGGCCTTGCGGTGGTCCAAGTCGTCGTTGCTACGGGACGAGGCCATCCACAAACTCCGTAAGCCGGTTGACAGTCAAAACCGGGGTAGCAATGGTCTACCGAGTCGCCGCAGTAGCCGTAGTCGGAACAGCAGAGGTTATTGGGACAGCGGCCGTGGTTGGCCCCGCAGCGGCCGGTTGTTTGGCGATTCTCGAGCTGGTGGGCGTGGGATGCGAGAGCTGATGAACTGCTCATCAGTGCTGTGAGCGTGAGCGTGAAGAGGGAGGGGAACTTCATCTTGATGCTTGCTGTTCCTCCTGCCTTTCGATCGACAGCGTCGAATGTCCTGGTTGGAAGCTGGAGACCTGAAGATCACGGCAGGATGAAGGGAGGGCATGTGAGACGTTTTGAAGCTCCCTCGGAACTTGTTCTGCCCCCACACTCGTCACCAAATCTCCAACAGCCAGAAAGGAAATACTACTATTCGGTCGTAATTTCCGCGGATATAACCATGTAAGTCGTGAGAGGACCAATAAAGAGGCTAAATTGGCCGGCTGCCGGGTTTACCGAGTTTGTGACTGTATATTGCTGCAGGAACGGCGGATCTTATCCCGTGTTACCACCACCATCTTCCGAAAACCACGTTGTTGTTGTTGTTGTTTATACCGTCTTGGCGGGAACTCGGGATAGGATGGACCGTTGTATCCGGGATGATTCGGCACTTGATGCACTACTGGACAACCTGGGGCAAGTTGTACTTGCTGTGTCTTCAAAGTACACGGAGAATTGGAAAGAGCCCTTGAGGACACAGCATAACTGGAGGGTACGCAATTGCAAGGACAGGAAAGCATCAAAGCCGGCAACGTCAAACATTGAAACAAGAACATCGACAAGTGGTCAACACCATACATCGCATCATACAACCGGTCCCTCACCTCACCTTGATTTCAACCACGGAACCTGATCAAAACTTGATCAAACAGCATCCCAACAACGGAAAGGGTGCATGCAGTGAACCAAAAAAAAAAAAAAAAAAAAAACCAAAGCATCAAAGCATCACAGAACAAGAAGCACAGGCCACGCCACGCCACAAACGACCACACGGGTGAATCGTCAGACAAGGACAAAAGAGGCTCAATCGCCCTGTCCATCACCATGTCATGACGCCCAACTTAGCCGGTCACATCTCCAGTCAGACAGTCCACCACCACCACCACCGAGACCTTGACATCAGAGACCTTATAAGACCTTTACCTTCACCTCGGAATCACCCTTGGCATCAGTCTCCGAACTCGAAACACAACCTCCAACGTATCCGCCCTCCCCAATCTCCTACTCCAATTCGGCACCGCCTCCGTCGTTTCGAAATCAAATTCCCATCTTTCCAAGCAGAGAGAGGCGTTGGGAGGTAACGTGATGGCGGCACCGGTCTCGTTGGAGAAGCGGAGAGAAGGCTCCAAGATGGTGGGTGCATGACCAGCCGGCTCGACGGAGGGAGAGAGAGAGAGAGAGGCGGAGAGTCCGGAGATGCCGGCGCCGAGGATTGATTGCGGCGAGTGAGTTTGGGGTTGAACTCGGGAGGGCGCGGGTTGGCGGTGAGGAGGAGGAGGCAGATGGACTGGAGAATGTGGCGGAGGGAGATGTGGTGGTGGGAGTGCAAGACTTGATGGCAGTGGACTTGGTCGTGATGATAATTTGATGATGATGATGAGGTGCAAGATGCATCTTCACGTTGATGTCGAATGCCCCCGCGTTGGCAGCACCACGCTGTAAGACCCTTATGCCGGCATCGTCACACAGCAGCGACAGCAACGGTTGCATCGTCCTAGTTCATCCCATTTCCATTGCATGACAGGAAACCGCATGAATGGCCATCCGTCAGCGAAGCACATACGGCTCAATTCCGGATGGTTGGTTGTTTGTCATGCGTGCAGGGCGGTTGGTCATCATTTTAGGGGAGCTCCTGGCGGCTATGTCAGCACTGTTTCAATGTTGTGTCCGTCAGTCAGCACAATCGGGGATCTCGATGACATTCAGGGCTTCTGGGTTTCACCTTACAAGGAAAATCGCTTTGACCTCAAAAAAAAATCAAAAAAATCCGCATTCGTTCTCGGAACGCCGCCGAGTCTCCGACATAAAGAAAAAAAAGAAAAAGAAATCGGACAAAATGACGCGAACAATACGGGATCAACCATCTCGATGTGGTACATGTATTTCCCTCACCATTTTGATCCAGGGGTGGTGGGGCGGATTTTCATGCCAAGATTGTACCAAAATCATGTGATGAGGGCATTCACAGATGCAAGTAAACACACGGGAAATAGGGGTTGCATTCCCACCAAACACCAACGAATGACAACTTTGACCAGCAAAATCGACATTTTGAGACTAGGGGCTTGTCTCCCATGGCAAAGGAAGAAAAGGAAGAAGAAAAAAAGCACAGACACTCGGGTCCCGGATATTGTCGGACACGCCCAATCCTTTTTGAATGGCTGTTGGATGAAACGTCGATGCCACGTTCAAAATCCGATCTCGTCGACTTCACCAACGACTCCGCAGTAGCCCGGGACCACCCCCGCTTTGGGTTCAACCGCAGGATTGCTGGAAAAATGACCACAAGGGACATCAGTGTTTGGAAACGGATCTACTTTTTTGCTGTCCGACCAAGCAAGATGTATGATATTTTGGGAAGACGGAAGCTCGTGACATTCCAACGGCTAGCCGACAACTATGTACTGGGTACACCTGTCAGTCATCGATTGCCCCGTTGTCGGCCCCGTTTACAAGTCATTAATAGTCCACTGCCATGACGGAACCACAAAGCCCAAGGTACACTGGTCTCGTGCCTCTGGCTGGCCGCTGGCTGTCACGCAGGGTACGGGGAGTTAGCGGCGGGGGGACGGACAGACCTCCGGCCCCTGTTAGTGGACATAACCAAGGTAGCGATGACTCGCCGTGTCCAAGCTGATAGGATGCCTAACAGAACTGTGGCTGGAGTCTCGTCTCGTGATTGGACAGAACCAACTTTCTACAATTGAACCACAAAAAAGGGGGCGAAGCACTCCAGCGAGGGAACAAGTGGAATGGCGTCGTATCACCACATCACCAAATCCATCAACGGTATACCACCACAGCTTCGATTCAAAACGCCTTCGCAAGTCAGTTTCTACGAGGGAACAAAAGACTGCGAACGTAGGCCAAATCGAGGTAAGTGCCCTGTTGAGTGGTGCCCATTGGTAACCATTGGGACATTGGTCATCGCGATCTGGCACATCTGGCACATCTGGCACATCATACCTGAAGGACAGCTCGCTGATCATCCGTCTCCGTCCAGTCCAGTGTCATGTCAATCAATCGCTGCATCACCCAAAGTCAACCTGGAAGCCAAGTGCATCAGTTTGGTGGGGCAGAGTACCTCTGGTGTTGGATCTGTTGGATGCCCCTGTGTGTTGGCGGCCTCCCTTTTTGACTCGTTGCTGTGGGAACACTGTCCTGTCCCTGTATTTTGGCCGGAAAGGATCAATAGCCACGCAAGCCGCGAGAGCCTATACCAGCAGTCGGGGTCGGTTCCTCGTCGAGTGTTTCGTCTGGTCGGGTCAGAAGTGATCCAGTTTGCTGGTGGTCCCCCCTCTCTCGACCAGGGAAGCATCACTTGTTGGGTGTGTGTGCGTATTGCTTCAAAATTCCACGCTTGTTGACAGCTGGGAGGGATAGAGCTTGTGGGACAGCTTCCAATCTGCTTATGCTGCTGCTACCAGACTGCCCTGCCTACTATAAGGTAGCTCTCTTCAGCAGCTGGTGGTAGGATCCACAACAAGAGAAGCAATCGTCGATCGGGTCTTCGGGAAAAGAGGCCAGGCTTGTCGTGCAGGCTCAGACACTGCTGGAAGAAAGGCCGCTTTTTGCTGCTTCCAGCTTTCTCCTCATTAATCGGAAGAGGAGAGAGGACTCTTGGTTTTTTGTCCTAACAACGTGGAACTTACCTGACCGACTACCACCCTCGACTCCCTGTCTTTCGATGCGGCTACGGATTACCTTCCTTTGTTCTCACTCATACCGGTGTCCATCCCTTCCCCTGGACGACAAAGGGCAGCATCCCCCACCCAATCCTCCCTCTCCGAGTGGTTTCGAGCCCAGCCGGCACCGATGCAAAACTTTCGCGAGATTCGACCAGCTTCCATCCCAACCAACAGCCACGCTGGCCACCATGTTGAGGGGGCAGCACAACAACAACAACACGGGCAGCCAGCACTACAACCACGAGGAGTAGACCACCACGCTGAGCAACAGCCTCAACAGCCTCACATCCTCCCCCATAATGTGTCTCCAGGCTTTGCTGCTCCCGGAAATACAGGCCTTCCAATATCCGTCGTCCAACAAGGCCCACAGCGAATAGAAAGCATTGTGCTTCCGAGGAGAAAGCGGAGTGTGGTCCAAGCATGCCGTGACTGTCGCAAGACAAAGGCCAAGGTGTGCATTTCCTTTCTTTTGCTCTTTTTCACACGGCCCAATATCACCACCTACCCATCCATCGTCTAAGTCCCGTCCGTGGCTTGCATACCCGTCCATTCTGCCCTTGTTACCCGTCCGTTAGCTACCCGCGTGTCAACAACGTGTGTATTTCCACAGTGGCTAACCCCTGTCCCGGCTCTTTTTTGCTACGGAAAATTATAGTGCGGCGGACAACGTCCCAAGTGCAACAACTGCAAAGCCAAAGGACGACCATGCGGCTACGACGGCGAAGAGGGCCAGTCGCGCTACAAGGCCATGAAGTCGCGTCTCGCCCTACTCGAAAAAACCATGCAGCAGCTGAGAAAGGCGGCTACTCCGGACCAGGCCCTGCGTCTGATTGAGGACCTTCAACAGACGCCGGACGAGTTCTTCACACCCATGGCTGCTATTGACGAGGACGAGAATATGGGGACACCCACTACTGGGGCTGGAACACCGCCGATGACCATGTCAGCTGGAAATACCTCAGTGAAGGGAACGCCAGTGCCGAGTTTACAGCATGCTTCCTCTTACAACAGTCTCAACAGCAGCAACGGTCAGAACTCGTCACGCCACAACTCGGGTCAAGGACAGGAACAAGAAGAATCGGCGTCTTCCTCCGTCCGTGATCGAGCATCGGTATCGACCGAACCGCCCATCTTGTCTCCGACACCGTGGCAGCTATGGGATAACAACGCCACCAATGATAACAACGCGGTCAATTCTTGTTCAAGGTCGCCAGCAGCAGCAATCCACCTCCCAATCCCCGACCTCGAAACCACCAACCAGGCCATAAACGAGTACTTCATCCGCATCGACCGTTTGTTTCAACCCTTTTCGCGAAAAGAGCTTCAAGTCCTGCATCGAATTGCGTCTGGATTTCAAATTGACTCGGACCACGGGCACAGAATTGACCACAAAAGACGACAACAGATAGCCCTCAGCTGTCTCTGCGCAGTCGCCTCCCTCGGTTCCCAATGTCTGATGGACGCCCGGACCGACGCCCGCGTGCAAGAACACGAAGCGTTTTCGAATATCGCACGACATTACCTCGACGTGGTCATTGAGCATGAGCCGCTCGATGCGGTGAGGGTGTGTGCTTTGTTGGCTGGGACCGTGATTATGAATAAACCGGGATTGGCGCTGAGTTATGTTGGTTGGTGTTTCCTTCCCCCTGGTGTTTCCTTCCCCCTCTTAACCCAGCCCCTTTTGCCCTTGGTTGCGGTTTACACCCTTCAGTCAGGGCTGCGGACATCCCATCTTTCCGATCTTTCTTTCCCCCAGATCTCCAGTCCCGCTAACGTGTTGCGATCTTTACCCCCAAAAAAACAGAAACGGGAATAAGCCTGTTTTCTAGATCCTACAGGATGAACATGAATGATGGTACGGCTGCGGCGGCGGCGGCGCAGAAACAGCACGAGGCAGCCGCCCAACACCACCAACACCAACACCACCACCACCACCACCACCGCCAGGCTTCTTCTTTGGCTTTGGCCTTGAACCCCACGCCACTGACGCCAGCGCACAAGGAAACTATCGGCCATGGAAGGAGTTGGCGGACCTTGGTTTTTCTGGCGAGGTGAGTGTGTATACATACCCCTTTTCTTTGCTTGCTTTATGGTCAAGGTTAAGGTTAAACGTCAACTGGTTTGCGGTTGCCGTCATTGATGGATGGATGGATGGATGGATGGATGGTTTCCATGACGTTCCATTTCGTCTATGACGTTCTGCAATGCCAGGCACCTGCGCGGACCGTGTGCAATCCCACACGGTGTGCCAACAGTTGAAACGGTGTGGTGTGGTGTGGTGTGGTGTGACGGCATGGAAAGAAGGGGAGAAAGGAGGGCGCGTAACAATCGGAACCGGCCGGTTTTTTCTCCACTGATCGTCGTCGTTTTCTTGTCAATTGGATTGATTCATTAGTGCCGGGAAATGCTAACTTTTCGTCGTTTGTTTGTTTCTAGTTGGCTGAGTTCGGCTCACGGATACATCATTGGTAGCGACTTGTTGGTTGAGAGACAATTGGTGAGTTTTTGTTGGTTTTTTTTATGTGTTTTTTTTTTTTTTTCGAAAATGAAAGCTATCTCGGATTTCTCGGCTTGAAGAAAAATACGCTGACGTGTAGTAGAGTCCGCAAGCTGAGCCGCCTTATCCTGTTAATGCGGATTTGGTTGAGAGTAAGTCTGTCTCGGTTCAAGTCCAGTCATTGTTTACAGTGCCCCTTTTTTTTTCTGCCCGCACAGTGTCAACATCACGGCCATCTCTGTGTTCCCTCCTACCCCGAAGCCCCTTCATCATACCGTTGTCAACACCAAAGCATCCCCCGTATCATGCCTCGCTAACACCCCCAAGTAACCGAAATAGCCCTAACCCGCCTCTGCTACATCAAATCCTGCATCCTGCGTCTCCGCGCCTCCAACCGCGATCTCACCCCGCACTCAATCCGCCACGTCCTCAACTCGTTGCGAGACTGGTACCGCACGCTGCCCCCCTCCATTCAACTCAACTTGCACAACCTCTCCTCCTCCGGTTCGCCTTCATGTTCTTTCCCCGGTACTTCGGCAGGCTCCGCCTCAAACTCTTCAGGAACCACATTCACCTCCAGCCTCCTCGAAACCCACCGGTCAATCCACCACCTCCACATCCTCTACGCCGACTCCATCACCTTGTTATACCGCTGGTTGATTTCCCAAAGCATAACCTGCCGCTTGCACGGGAACCACGAGGGGCATCACGCGTTGGACACCCCCCTCCGGGAATTATTGCTCCAACACGCCGACGACGCCATCCGCGTCGCTGGCCTATCGGCCGTCGTGTTGAGGAGGATGATCCACAACGACACCGAAATCCTGATGCCGTGCTGGACGGCCGGCTTCCAGGCGTATACCAGCTGTGCGGTCCTGTTGTGGTCGGTGGTGGGCAAGATGGTTAATGGCGTTGGTTTGCTTTCCTCTAGCGATCACGCCGTGAACATGAAGCAATGTTGCTCCATGTCCTGGGAAAGCGAACTCGAGCGCGTGCGCGATTGTCTCGTTGTCTTGGAACTCTGCGCGAGATTGGGAGGCGGGAGAGACGGCGCAGAGAGATGGTGGAGACGCATGAGGGCGCTGCTTTCCGTGGTTGAAGGGTCAGCTACGTATCGGGCTTGGGAACAGCAGCAGCAGCAGCAACGAGAACAACAACATCCCCATGAACCCCGTCCACCCCCAGCGTTCATGTTCGACCCCGACCCCCAAGACCGCAGCTACCTCCTTACCCTCCCCTCCTCCCCCCCACACGCAGCAAACAGCGGCAAGCCCATCGACTACACCCTCGCCCGCGTCTCGGTATCACTCATCATGCTCCTCCACCAAAGCTTCGGCGCCCCAGGGAGTCACAAGCTGCAAGTAGTAGGCGACGACGAGTTTGCTGTTGGTGACTGGAGCCATAATGATTCGCCCAGAGGCAGTACTGCCGCCCCTTGTACTGCCGGTCATGGTGAAGACGGAAGTCCAGACGGCGCTGGTGGAGCCAATTCGAATGGCTTCTTGTTGGATTTGGAAAGCGAGCAGGCGAGGATTCTAGAGTGGTTGGGGTGGAAATTGGCTTGATGGGTTGAATGGTGAATGGATGAATCCAGTCCAATCTGCAAGTTTAAGTTGAAGTTCAAGTGTACCGGTTGATTGAGTGCTTGCTGTGCTGTATATGTATATCGTGTGATTACCAGTGATGTTGTCGTGGATTTTGACTGGATGGGTGGATGTTGAATCCAGTCCATGCATGTATCCATTATCCAACCCGTGTTTCATCCAAAATTATCCATATCTCGTACGTTCATCGTCCTCCATGCTCATGGACATGGTCCATCAATTCTTGCTTCGTCCTCTGCTCGATTCAGGGTAAGCAGAGAGGCTAGTAACTCGTCGTTGAGTCTCGCTATCCGTTCTTCCAGACGCTGGGTCTTGACGGCTTGGACTAGCACCCGATCGGAAGGTTGGCTGGACATTTCGACATCGTTGAGGCATTGGAGCATATAAAGACGTGAAGACTGTTGGTGACAGTCTTGGTGGTTATACTGACAAATGTCTGCTTCTCCACTCACTACGATGTACATTTCAGGGGGGAAAGTAAGGTAAACAAAGGAAAGAGAGAGTCGGGCGGGCACAAGAACTTAGGCTGGAAAGAAAACGACCAGCTTGGATTGGCTCTTGGTTCGTCGACCCCTAGAGAGAGGATTGGCAACGTGAGGATTTCAAACAAGACGACCTTTTTATCTTGATGCGTAAGAGCCCGCGCGGCGTCCTGGTTTTGTGACGGCGTTGCCGTGGTGAGCAGAGGAGTATGGCCGGGCGGAAGTTTTGGAGGTTGGGCTGGGCTTTGTAGATTGAACTCTTTGCTTCAGAGGGTGATCGGTAGCCCAGATTTTAGCTGACCGCGGTCAGAAATTAGTACTTTCGGTCAGCCAGTCGCACAGACCAATGCTGACCCGGTAAAATCCGTGAAAATCCCTTTTGCCAAGAATCTTGAATAGCTAGCTCGCCCCACCTAGTCAGAATCGTAATCGTTACGCTATAAAATCTAGACCGTATAAAAATAGCCAAATCTCGTAAACTAGCGCATTTAAATAGCCTCGAACGCTGGCATCTTTTACGATATTAAATTGGGCGTATTTAAATAGCTATTTACATCGCTACACTATTATTATATTCGCTCGTAATAATTTTAGACGGCGGCGGTAATATCTGAATTTTTCTAGCGACCGTATATAAAAGCACGGCGGATCTATTGTATTAATAGGGGGGTTTCGAAACTACTTTTATATCGCTCGCTATAGACTCCTCCCAATTATTTACGTAATCGACCTAGCAATCGACCTAATATACAATAGCTTTTTAAAATTCTATTATATATACTAATTCCTAATTATCTCAATTTCTTTTAGCTTTACAAGCTGCCCCCTCCTCTACCTAACTAACTACCTAGTTAACTACCTAGCCAAATACCTAGCCAAATACCTAATTAAATACCTAGTTAACTACTTAGTTAACTACTTAGCCAACTATCTAATTAACTACTTAACTAGCTACCCGGTAATTTAAGAGGAATAATAAAATTAAAACCTTTAAAATTCACTAAACCCTGTAAATAGAGCGCCGCCTTCTTAATATATTCGTAACCGCTATTAACGATAGTAATACTAGTCAAAATAGTTTTAAAGAATTAATATTTTAAATAGTTATTAATAACCTCACTACTAGTATTAAGTTTATTGTAACTATTAAATAAATACGTAATAAATATATTGCGTTAAAAATAAAGTAGCGGTTCTAAATATTCGTATAAGGATTTTTTAAGTTCGGGCGTAATTAGGAAATAAATTTAATTATAGCCGCTGATAATATTTATGAACGCTTAATTAAAATAAATATATTATTAATATTTTTTTAAATAAGATTTTATTAATAATTAAATAAATAGGAATATCCTAAAGCGAATACCTTTCGTACTAACTATCTCCCTAACTTCAATTTAATAGAGTGTGTATTCTAAGAGGACTACGGGGTAATTAGCGCCGCCGTAATTTTATTTACTTAAATCGATCCGTTATTACTAAAGGGGAAAGTCGATACGGGAAATAATAATAACGATAACGATAATAATAATAATAAGGGTATATTTATTCCTACTTATACTTATAAATAAAAGAGGGCTGCTAATAATAATAGTAATCTTAAAAAGAAAAAGAAAATAACGTATATTAAAGTACTACTTTAGGGTTTAGAAGTTTTTGCGTACTCTTTAACGATTAAATCTAATTCGAAATAGCTTGTAAAAGTAATAGAAATCTTTAACGCTAATTAATATTATAGAATTAATAAAGAAGTCGCTAAAATTACTTAAATTAAATAGGAGGAATTTGAATGTAAGGCAAAAAGATTTTATTTATTAAAATTAAAAGCGAGACGGCGATATTTTAATTAAATTAAAATAATACTAGAGGGGGATTAGTAATTTAGGGAAGAAATTTATAAATGCGCTATAACTGCTATATTCTAGCGGCTTATTTATTATATTAAAATAGTTTGCCCTTCGTTTCCCCTAATTAGCGAACGGGCTGTCTTACTTACCCTATACTCCTTTTTTTATTAATTTTTACTGCAATATAATAAAATTTATATTCGTTCAAATCTTAATATAAAATGAATATTATAATAGTTTTAAAAAGCTATATTTATTGTTTTTTTTTGTATAAGGATTATTTAAAGTTTCGAAATTATAGTAGTAATATTTAAGGGTAGGATTGCTAATTATAATAGGCTAGCGGGAGTTAATAGTTTAGTATAATGTATAGTATATAAATACCCTTTTAAACTCCCTTCTATTAAACTTTAATAGAGTATTCAATTTTACGATTTGAATACACTTTTTATACCTAAATCGAAAATAATTATATAAATTATTAGATTTGAAATTTGTATAGAGATATAGCCTTTTATCGTTTTTATTAAAATTTATCTAAATCCTAGACTAGCTATATAATTTAGGATTTATTAATTGCCCCGTATAACCCTCTCTATACAACCCTCCCCAGCCTACCTTCCCTAATTGACTCTCTTTTTTATAACCCTCCTTATTATTTACTATTTCTCTCTTTATATTACCTCTTTTTATTTATATTATTAACTTTCTACCCGCGCTCTCTCTACTAATACTTTATAATAATCCTTCTATATCGGCTTCGCAATTCTATTATAATAGCGCGCTATTATATTATTTGCCCCGCCCGCTAACTTATTGCGATTAAAATTATTCTCCCCCCCCGCCGCCGCCGCCTCTATATTAAAATCGACTTCAATTTTACTACTAACTTTAATATCCTTATATTCTAGTATAAAATTAAAAATACTAGCGGTGGCCAAAAATATATATATATATACTTCCTTAGGATAATACGGTCGAATTATATAGTATTTAAAAGTAAATTTGAACTTACTAATTACCTTCTCGATTATAATTCTATACTAACTATATTGCAAGTTATACAATTCCTAATACGTCGCCGGTCGCAACCCTACCCTCGCCGACTCTTAAAAATAATATTATATATTATAATAGGGGATTAATAGTCGATAAAAATAATTATAATTTACGTCGGCTAAGTAAAAATAATTCTAAAGGATAATAAATCCTTTCGTAAACGAATAATTAAATACCTTCGTATTAGCGGCAAAGCCCTTATACCCGGGCAAAATATATAATATACAACTATTAAAATTATAGATTATTATTATATTTATCGATATACCGCCTTTATAATTCTTCTATAGCGTTTAATCCTTTATATTAATTAAGATAGGGAAGTACGAACCGTCGATTATATTTAGAACCCTATTAAAAAAGGGATATACTTTCGGATTTTATTCGATAACGAAGAGTATTTATAATAGTAGTAATTATATTTTTATTTACGCGAAATAAAAGTAGCTTCGAAGAATAATATAGAATACCCTAATACTAAATAAATATAATAAATTAAAGCTATTATTAAATCGATATTAATACTAATTAATAGATTATAATAATACTTCGCCCGAATATGTATATAGTTATACGCCGTATTAAACCTTATATTATTATTACTATAAAGATTAATACTTATTTATCGATATTTAACTTACGACCCAGTATAATATCGCTATTATATTACAACTATATAATTAGTACAAGGAAAGTTCCTACGTATATTCGAATTAAAGATTAGAATCGACCGCCGTAGTTTATTAATAGGTCCTTCGTAACGAATATACTTTTTAATAAATTAAGATTTATAAGGATAAAGGGCCCGGAACGTATTATAAGAAGGATTATAATTAATAAAGTAATTATAACCTTTACTTTATATATATACTAAGTAATTTTATTCAACTTTATAATACGGCGAAATATTATTATAGTATTAAAGGGGTTATTATAATTGACTTTACAAAAGGTATACAATACTAAGCAATATACTAATATTTATACCAGAAAGTACTAGAAATATATTAGGTATAGGGTAGCAAATCTAGTATAGCGTGCCAAGATTACGAAATTTCATCGAAAAAAGCAGCCTTTTCGTACTGACCGCAATTAGTAAAATGCGCGCGATTTGGTTAGCTATATGCGCGCGGGTAAATTAATTGTGCTAACCGGCTGACGAGCGCTAAAATTTAGTACAAATGACCGGAGCGAGCTACCGATCGCGTTGCTGACCGCGGCTGACCTGGGTCAGCGGTCAACTAAAATCTAGGCTACCGATCACCCTCTCAGAAGGGTCACGGCCACTAACAATTTTTACAGCGGTCTTTGATGCCAAGAAGTGCGAGTGGTGG
Organism: Copromyces sp. CBS 386.78; assembly: GCA_030685235.1. Lineage (NCBI taxonomy): Eukaryota > Fungi > Ascomycota > Sordariomycetes > Sordariales > Sordariaceae > Copromyces > Copromyces sp. CBS 386.78. The sequence goes on from MU839235.1 coordinate 14,856, forward strand.
GCCCGAAAGCACGGTCCAGGGTTTGTTTACTTTTCTCCTACATACCTATTGTCGAAGATGGTCCAGTCTTCGGTTGCTGCATCAATATATCGGAAGCTCGCATCTTCAAATGGATTTGTTGAAGCCTTCATAGTACGTGGAGTGACGGCACGGCCTCCGTTACGATGTCATGCATTTTTTTTGTAGTAGGTACCTCTAGGTTTTCCTTTTGATTTCGGTGAGGTCTTGATGCCCGTGGTCGACCTTCGTGAGCTGCAGAAGGGTCACTAACAATTTTACAGGGCCTCCGAGCACAAGACAAGTGCGGGTGGACCGGATAAAGTGGCCCCTCGCTCCCAAACCCTTTCCCGTTTGTTTACTTTTCTCCTGACTTTGTTTCCCGTTTAAATGCCAGCATCTGCTGCACCATCTCCCTTTTGCCTTCCCTTTCAGGCATTTTAATGACATGAACATCGGCGCTTCTCCCGGACCGGCGGCATGGAACTCGCCGTCAACCCCGGCGGCAGCGGTGGATCGCAAACCTAAGTCCGGAAGCGATGGTGTTGCCCTGGGAATACAGAAGGATTGGGGCGGTGCATTAACAGACAGTGAGCTAGTGGTCAGCATAAGCGCTACGGGAGGGCTCCATCAGCGGCGGGGGCTATTGGCATTACCAAATCATGCCAAGCACACGATGGTGCCAGGTGTCAAATCCAGGCCGTTTGTGACTCCGCCGGCCAAGGACTCCCGCCCGGATGCCGGAGGGGCCGGAATCCCGGAACGGAGGAAGCAAGAGGATAAATCCACCAACACCGAAGCAAACAACGCCGGGCCCGCTATTGGATATCTTGCGCTCTTCTCAACACTCACCTCACAACTCATCACACAACCACATCATCACTCACCACTCACCACCACCAAAAATGACCATCACCCTCCGCCCCGCCACCGAGGCCGACGCGCCCTCCCTCGCCCGCATCGCCACCGCCGCCTTCGCCAACTCCCTCTCCCCCCTCATCTTCCCCCGCTCCCAGCTAGCCACGGCAACCATCACCGAAGCCGACCTTTTTGCCGACGAGGTCACCTGGCGCGAGTCCATGCTCACCAAGCGTCTGCGGGAGGACAAGCCCTGCGTGGTCGCCGTCGAGGTTGACGATTCCACCGGTCAGGAGATTTCGGTCTTGGGCTTCGCGCACTGGCAGAAGCCTGGTCCCGAGGCACCAGAAGTGCGGGGCGTGGAGGTTAGGCCGGCGACGTACGACAGGAGCATGTTCCTGAGGATTGTGGAGAAGTTTACGGAGAAGGATAGGGAGGCGTTGGGGGAGAGGGGGCATGAGGAGTATTGGTGTAGGTTTTTTTTTTTTTTTTCCATGTGATAAAAGGTTGGGGGTGAATGGTTGGGGGTGGCGGGAACGGGTTGACTGACGAAAAACAGATGCGATCCTGATCAGCGTTGATCCCAAGCAGCACAGGAGGGGAGTGGGCAGGAAGTTGGTGAATTGGGGGTTGGAGTGCGCGAGGAAGGAAGGAAGGGATGCGTACTTGACGGCTACTGAGGCTGGAAAGCCGCTTTATGAGGTTTGCGGGTTTGAGGCGCTGGAGACGTATGATTGCTATGGCGTGCCGCTGACGAGCATGGTTTGGAGGTTGGAGAAGAACCAGCAGTGAGTGTTGCGAGGAGGGAATGATGTTTGAAGATTCATGCAGAAGGACGGTTGGATAAAAGGACGAGTGTGGAATGCAAGTCAACAACAATTGCCGCAGAAGGTCTTATTTGCCATAGCCCTACGGGCCCTATAGGGCTACGGGCTGACACTGTGCATCAATGTCAATGTCAATACCACTCAACACCACACTTGATGACACTCTCGTCACGGTGTGCTTAGACACTGCAAGTTTTGGAATGCTGTCATTGAGACAAGGTTCGTACGTACTGCAAAGCCACTCTGTCAGGGGAACAAGATTACTCCAGTGATGACCTGACAATTGATCACGGAACAGAGTACAGACATATCAGCACTCAAACCAACCCGGGCATCCCACAGTCTAATCCCCCAGTCTAGTTGTGTGATATCATTGCCTGGGAGGCCGACAATGCTGTTGACTCGTCAGTTGTTGAGGTACGGTATATATCTCGATGATTATCTATGTCGTCCAGAGATGATGTGCCCAATGCGCTGGCCGCAGCCAAAGCAAAGTGTTCTTCACAGTCCGAGACTCCGGAGTCAAAGTGCGACAGACGTGTACGGAACAGGTGCAGAGAGAGACCTAGGAAGCCGAATATGACAGGGCGGCAGTGCATCTAACCACCAAGCCAAACCTATAAAAGATAGGACGATGTTCGCTTGCCAACGAACATCGGGATGCACTACTATATAGTCACAAGGTAACCCTGTGACACCGAAACAGTCCAGGGCGAAAAGGTTTGTCCGCAGTTCCTTTTCACTCCCCCATCACCACGGCCAAGATTCTCGCTTCTTCCCATGGTACAGTAAGGTACCCAGTATTCTTGTGTCTCCCGGTTTTCTGCAACTACCAAGTGCATGGCTGTCTGGTACATTGCCCGTGAGAAGGGGCGCCTTCGTCCATGGCCTTCCTTGGTTTTGTGCTGCTGGCTTCCATGGGGCATTACAACAGTAACAAACCAGCCACAAAACTCAAAAGCATAGAAAGAAAGTTTCCTTCCCTTTGACCGTGCCACATGCACGACGTGTCAAAATCTCTAGATCGAAAGAAAGTTTCATTGCATGGAGCATATAACCTAGGTAGTTCTACCAAAACACCAAGTCTAAGGTACTTAAAAATAAAAATAACAGCGAGGTATCACGACATTCTTCCCACATTCCATTTCCATTTCCATCCATGCCTTCTACATCCGATCCGATTCTCAGATACGAACGCCAAAATGGCCAAAATGCAGACAAAGGAAACCCATCCCTCCGAGATAACTCACGATCGCACATTACATCCACCGCTCAGTTCTTCTCCTTCTCCTTCTCCTTCCCACCAAACAGCCCCTCCACACTCTCCTTGATCGTTCCCACCAGAGCTCCCACGACTCTACCGACGAAGCCAAATCCAAACGACCACCCTTTCACTCTAACGGTATAAATAAAAAAGTAGACCAGCCTATTTATCAGATCAAAATCATCTTGTTAGCATATATGTCTTTTTATCTTGGAGCAATATCTCGGAAGGAAGAGGAGTTCGTAAAGCGAGCACCAAGAAGGGCGAGAAAGGAGAAGGGGGCAAAAAGAAGCAAAGGGGAATACTCACGCCCAATTACTAACACAAAAAGCCGCAAAAATCCCAAAATTCCTCCACATCTGCCCAGTCCTCACATTCAAGCTCGCCAAATACTCGTCCCCATCCTTATAAGGGCAATACCCGCACTCGAACCCCGCCCCTCCATTCCCACCATCCACAACCCCCAGCGTAGTCAAATACCCCCTCTTCACATCAGCCAGCCAATTCCCCGCAAAACCCTGACAGCTCTCACCCACGGGCGGACGGAAAACGGCCATTTCCCCGTCGCTACAACGAACCGTCTGCCCCCTCAAAACAGCAGCCATGATGCCCCCAATCCAATACGTCGCCGGATTCAGGTAATACAACCACCACTTCCACGCCACATTCATTTGTTCCCAGGGGACAACAACCCCGTTAAACAAACAAAAGATGACCAAGAAAAACGGCAAAACGTTGGTGATGACCGCGAACGAAGGAGCGAAGGCGCAGATCCACTGCCCCCAGCTGGCGATGAACATCATGAAGCTCACCGTCATCAGCCAGACGTAGACTGCGCTTTCGGCCGCAACACGATCGGTGCCCCGCGGAAGGCCGGTGGGGAGGTACCATGCTAAAAAGTAAATAGTCCCCGCCACCAGCGAGCCGGGGATCTCCGACAGTATCTCGGCGGTGCAGAAAGCTACCCACCCGTAGATGCGGGAAGGGTGTTCGCGGGCTTCCCAGAGGGCGCGGGACATGTAGAACTTGGGCAGCACGGCGTTGAGGACGGTGGTGGGGATCATGATGATCAAAAAGGCCGTAAACAAGGTGTTTTGGAGTTCCGTCAAGGATAAAGGGGAGGAGCCGGGAGTGGGAGACGAGATTTTGTAGTAGGTGAAACCGTTGAAGATGCCCATTACCAAGGAAATAAAAAGGCGCCCGTAGAGGTAGGATGGGTCGCGCCATTGGCGGATGAACATGCGTTTGGTGAGGAGCCAGGCTTGGGTGGGAATGCGAGCGGCGAATTCATGCTGGATGGGTTGTTGGGTTTGCTTGTTGTTGGAGAGGGAGAGTTGGGCGGCCAGGGTACGGGTTTTCTTGATCTGCTTGATCTCGGACAGGACTTGACGGTATTCGTCACTCTCTTTCCACTCCGTCGCCCAATGCACCCTTCTGGTCTTTCCGTCTTCGTCTACCCGTCTTTGCGGCTTCGCGGCAGTTTCAAGGAGAAACTCGGCCACGTTCTTGCCTGGTGGACACTCGACTCCTCGAGCGGCAAAGTAGTTGACGACCGAAGAACCGTTCTCGCCGACAGGACCAAAGTAGAAGACGTTGCCGCCTGGGTTGAGAGCAAGAATCTTGTCAAATTCCTGAATCAGATCGGAACTGGGCTGATGGATGGTGCAGACGATAGCCTGCCCAGCAACACACAACTTCCTCAGGAAACGGACGATAGACATTGCCGACTGGGAGTCCAGGCCACTGGTGGGCTCGTCAAGGAATAGCAAGAGAGAAGGCTTAGCAGCTAGCTCAACACCGATCGTCAACCGCTTCTTCTGCTCGACTCCCAAGGAGGAGATGATGGCATCCTGCATGTCTTCCAGCTCAAGAAGGTTGATGATGCTATCGACGTAGGCCATCTTTTCAGCACGCGGGATGTCGCGGGACTGACGAAGCAAGGCAGAGAACTCGAGAGCTTCACGGATGGTGGTGGATTCATCGTGCAAGTCCATTTGCTCGACAAAGCCGGTGCTGCGCTGGAAGTCTGCACCGAGGGGCTTGTTGTCAACGAGCATGTCGCCAGTGACCACACCGACGGTCTGCCGTTGGGACAAGGTGTTCAGGAGGGTGGTCTTTCCGGCTCCCGAGGCACCCATCAAAGCCACCATGACTCCCGGTTTGGCGTAGCCGGACACCTTGTTAAGCAGACGCTTGGGGCCCATAGGGGTGGGAACGGTGTAAGTGACATCCTCCCAGGTGAAGACTTTCTCCGACTTCTTAATGGTGCCTTCCATGTCCTTGCGAGATGGGCCGCGGGGAGTCTTGAGTCCGAAATCATCGGTGGAGGAACCTCTAGAGCTACCCTTTTCTTCGTCGGGCTTGCCTTTGCCGAGAGCGAGATGCTTCTTGTTCTTGGATGACTTCTTGAACACCAGTGCACCGCCACCACCGCCAACAAACGACAACTTCTCGGTAGCCAACACAGTGACAAGCAGATAGAGCACCGCAAAAGCGACGACAACTCCCCAGTTCCTCCACACGTGTCCGAACGAGTACTGGAATTGGCTGGCGAGATACGCATCCCCGTTCACCCTGTCATCGCCCGGCCTGCCACCCGCAAGCGTGCATCCCTGGTTCTGTTGCTGGATGCCAGGGCCCCCGGGGACCAACATTTCCGGCGAGCATTGCATGTCCCTTCCGTGAAAGTCATTGGACAAGACGGCCTCGAACGCGTAGCTGACGGGACTGACATGGTACAGCCAGCCGAACCAGATCTTCTCGCCGAGCATGACGGGCTTGGTCATAACATAGCCGCAGTACATGACGACCAAGTTGAGCGCCAGACCGGCAAACCGCACCGCGTCGTCGATTGACGGACTGATGGCAGCAAACATGCGATACAGCGCAGTCAGACAGTACGTGGTCGTGAAGATGAAGAGACAGTAGGTAAAGAACTTGCCCGGGTCGCGGTCCAGCCCCGTCATGAAGTAGACAATCAAGCAAAAGATGACGACCTGGGCCAGCAACAAGGGGAAATCCATAATGGCGCGAGCGAGGTTGACAGCCGATGGCCGGTAGAAAGCATACGCCCTATGCCTGCCAACCACTGCTCTTCCACTAACAGCCTTCATCAGCTCCGACATCTGGAGCCAGCCGAGAAAGATGATGCTGAAAAAGACGGTGCCGCCTCTCATAAAGGCGCCCGAGGTGTCGGAGGGTGAATCGTAGAACAGGGAGCTGACCACAAGAGCGTTGCTAACGATGATGAAGAACTTGGTCCACAGTTCCTGCTTGTCACCCCAAACCAGCCAGGCCTCGCGGCGTGTGCAGGCGGCGACTTGCTTGAAGAAGGAGACGGTGTAGTTTGACTCATCAGAGACGCGGCGGGATTTTTGTTGGGAGACGGACTCCTTGAAGGCGTGGGTGTCGGCGTGGTTGGTTTTGAGGAGGTGGGATTCGTAGTCGCGAACGTCGGCGAGAACGTCTTGATAGTCTTCGCTGGCGAGGAAAGCCTTCTCGAGGTCTTGGGCTGTTTTGGGGCAGCGGTCTTTCCACCCTTGACGGAAGTGGCGAGCGTTGGGGTCACAGATGGAGGTTAGGAAGTCGGGAGTGGTTTGTCTCGGCGGCGCATGGAAGCCGAGGTCAATGAAATATTGCCTGGCTTTGGACGCCGGGCCCTGGTAGAGCATGCGGCCTTGGTCAATGACGAGAACCTTGTCCATCAGCTCGTAGATACCCTCGCCAGCTTGGTACAGCGTAGTGATGGTGGTGCGGTCGCTGACATCGGTCATGATGCGCAGGGAACGGGCATAGTCGAGGGCTGTGGAGGCGTCAAGACCGCGGGTAGAGTTGTCCCAGCAAACGACAGAGGACTTGGTGGCCAGCGACTCCTGGATGGAGACACGCTTGCGCTCGCCGCCCGATACGCCGCGGACATAGGCGTCACCGACGATGGTGTGGCGGGTATGGGACATGGCAAACATCTTGAGCAGGGCAGTGACGATGAGCTCCATGTCGCCGCGAAGGCGCTTCTTGGTCTTGTTGAGGAGAGAGAACTTGAGTGTCTGCTCGACGGTGAGGGTGGGCAGATGCAAGTCATCTTCTCCGTTGTAGACGACCTCGCCACGGTACTTGTTGGCTACTTCTTCGGCGGATATGCCACTGTAATGGACTTCACCCTCTACACCAGCGTAGCCCACGCGGTCGTTGGCGATGACTTTGAGGAAGGTGCTGCAGCCGCTGCCTGGGCGGCCAAGGACAAGCATGATCTCTCCATGACGGACAACACCGGTGAAGTTGTTGAGAAGGGTCCGAAGCTCGGGTTTGCGACCGAAGCGCAAAGCAGGAATGTAGTTGGCGAGAAAGCGGTAGAGATCAGGGCCAAAGGTGCCCAAGATGGCTTCGGGGAGTGTTCGAACAAAAGTGGCGCCGGTGCTGAGGCCCTTGACAGTGAGGTTCCTGAAGACGACGCCGACCTTCTTGGTGGACTCGCCGGCTTCGTTGCGCTTCTCGAGATGGCCGTCGCGCATAAACTGTTCGAGTTGGAAGTCCTCGTCGCTATTCCGGTCGCTAGACGAAATGTCTCTGTTGCCTTCGTCATCGGAATCCTGGTCGTGTTGCGTGCCATCGCCCACAGCGTTGCTCATGGCAACTGACAAGCGCTTGAACAAGCCATCTGGTCTCCCGCTGGTAGCGCGAGATGCTCTTGATGCCGGACGTGAAGCTGGTTTCGACCTGGCCGATCTTTCCTTTGTCAAGCGCGAGAGGCCCTGTCGCAGTTCGGCAAAGTCCTGCATGGCCGCCTCCCTGTCGACGGGACCGCCGACATCGCGCTCTCCCCAGGTGCCATTGTGGGGTATCGAGGTGTTGTGTTCTGGGCGTGTCTCGTCGGGGTATTCGTAGCGCGTATAGTCGCGACTTGGCCGGTGATGGAGTTCATTGGGAAGCGTGTTGGCCGCACTTCGACGATAGGCCTCCTCGGACTGATGGCCGAGCATGACTGGTGGAAGGGGGTTCCTGCGTTTGGTGTTGCACTTATTCTGATGTTGTGTGTCGGTGAGAAAATAATGACAGGAAAGTGTGGAACTTTTGCCTGGAAGGAGAAAATGTCTGTCAGCAAGAATGTCCCATGTTGTGTCAAGGAAGGAAGGATCGAGTCTTACTTTATCTCAGAGGGCAAGTTCCACGGACACAACCAGTGTGCCTGCCTTGTGTACAAGTGACCAATCAAGGCCTCAGTAGGTAATTGCAAGTCCGAAAAGGGGAAAAAGAGGAAAGAACAAAAGGCTGAAGAGACGGTAAATCTCGCGGCAATTTCAAGGGCAGGAAGAGGACTGTTTTTGTTGCTTCTTCAACAGTGTGCAGATACTAGTCTTGCTGTTGTCTCGTCATGCACCAACCTCTCAGATATGTGTGCTAATGTCGAGGCCGTCTGAGAGCTGTCGTTAATGAGAATGACTGAAGGAGGATGGGACGACATGTCGAGTATATAAGCCTCCATGTTACATCCGTAGAATGTCGTGAGAGTGTCCTCCAACTTGGAATTGTCATCACGGAGAGACTTTACCTCGAAGGCCTTGACGGCACGGATTGGTGATACCTGGGCTGACCGAGAGACCCTGAGAGAAACATTTTCTTCTTGGTTGTTGCTGGGACCACGGCGTGCTGAATGCGGACTACGCGCAAATAGCATCACTCTCAGATCAGGATAACGGTTATGCATGCGCATCTGCTCGTGTCAGATGTTGTGTCTGATGTGGTCTGTGCCTCGACGCTTTTGCAAAAGACAAATAGGGACCCTGACCAATGAAATTGCATATGTAAAGTCCGAAAAGGCCGGTTATCTCCCCGCCATTGGCTGTTTGCAGACCTACCTAAAACCTAAATCCATCGTGCGTGTTGCTGTCTGGTGGTAGCCGTCGGATCTTTTGGTTGTGCGGAACGGAATGACAAATGGCAGATCTTGAACCTTATAGCGCCATTCATTCTGACTTATTGCGGAATTGCAATTTGACAGCAATGTGTGGGGATGGAATTGGGTCGAAAGAAAAGAGTGAGATGTTGTCGAGGAAGGAACGAAAGAAACAAGACAAGGTGGGATTGGACGGGAGGGAGGCTCGAATTTGTAAGCCCAAAAGAGGAAAACAATCTTACCCATGTTGGGCTTGGCACCTCAGCCAGCCGCTCTTGTCTCGGCCGGCCTCACTTCCCGCACACGGCTGCTTTAGTTGTGTGCTTCGGTTTCGTTTGTTGACATATGATGTTTTGCATTTTGAACTTGTCTGCTTGAACGCAAATCGAGCCGGAGTGAATGCCGTCGACTTCTACCCATCACCACAACCTTCCCGGCCTCGAATGCCGGAGCTGAAGACGGAGGGATTTTGCTGCGTGATGAGCCTCACTTGGGAGGATAACCATTAGTTCTAGTTATGAATGATGGTGACGGCGCTTAACTTGGTCGTGAGAGTAAACATAAAGCTATCAACAGTCCACATCAATTCTTCATCGCATCACCATTATCAATCCCCAGACGTTAATCATCAGAAACATGCACCGAACCCAGACCTTCGTCTCGTATGGATCAGCTCAGATTAATAATGTGCAGATCCGTCAAGAGCGACGATAAGCGACAACCTTAAACGCCTAACCCCACGACCAGCAACAGCAACAGCAACAGCATTAGAAATCAATGGAAACATACACCCGGATTCTCATTCGCACGACAACGAACGATCCACGGTTACACGGCCGGGGGTTGAGTTCCACCCAGAAAAGTCATTGACCAAAGCGTGGCCTTTGCTTCCATTCTCCGCTTGGGTTCTCTCTCTTCTGGCTTTGGATCATGATTCTTGACGCTGACGCCATTCAAAAAGTCATTTTCAGTTGCTGCTCACCACTGCACCAACAAATTCTCGGGCATCGTGGAAGGAAGGCACACTCACAGACGGTATTGACAGGTTAGGTTTCCGGTCCACAAACTCGGAGCCACAACGCAACGGAAACGATGGAAGCAGGCTGATCTCACAAACGAACGATCAAAGTCCCAAAACCTCCACCGAAAAGAAAAAGATTCGACCATTTCCCCTTTCCAACTTCTTCCGGTCAGTCATCAGCCATCAAACCATCTCAAGGAAAGCGGCGTCGCCATCGTTGGTTCCATGTCTCGGGTCAAGCTCCCGCCCGTCACAACAGCGCTAACCCCAAAAGGATAAAGCTCTCCCGCGTCCCGTCTCCCCACCAAAGCCCCACTATTACCCCAATTACCCCAATCCCACTATATCGTAACAAGCCCCAGGGGTGTGATTTTATAAGCTGATTAATTATGATTCATCTCTAATCATCCTGGCTCATGGTTGTTCATCCCGTGTCATTCATCATCACCGCATCCCGTCCTTCACACTACACTCTTTTGGCAATTTGGGCAGCCGTCGCCAATCATCAGCTCAGCTCGGAATTGAGACGCCACGAGAGTTCGATTTAATACCGATTCGGATGGACATCTCCTCAACTGCCATCCGGCCGTCCTGCCGTCTTGTCTCGTTGTTATTCCACGTTTGAACCAGGACGAAATCCAGATCATTGTTGAATCCGTGATTTGATTTCCTTGAGACGGGCAATTCCATTGGGATGTCTGCTGCACTCGACGGATTGGTGTCGCTGAATCGCCTCTTAACAAATTTGTGAAGCGCCGCGGTATAGACCTGTTAGTGGAGGTCCGTGCTCGGTGTGCTTTAGCTGTTATGGGTCAGACATCCTTTCCATGGGCGGGGGCACGACCAGCCAACCCGAGTTTCTATGGTAAAGAAATCTTGACCGTAACCTACAGTAATGGACGATGCATGCTTCTAGTCGTGTTGAAAGCGCTGATCAAAGCGTGGTGTTGATATTTTGGTGAGTAGAGTAGCTCTTGCTCGTACCTGTAGGCATTCTACATCCATCCAGCCGTACCTGAAAATGTGGTTTCATGCTACCTTAGTCCGGTCAGCTCCTTTTGGGTCGCCGGCGAGATCTTGTCCGTCATTTTTTGAGTTGAGGCTCTTCCAGTAGGTGTTGTAGATCATGCAGGCAGGGGCTCAATACCATAAATGGCCGGCGTGCTACCTCGCCCTTACGGTGATGCTTCATGAATTGTTTATGATTCATCATGTTTCGTAGCGTATGGGTTGGGGTTTCTTGTAAGATATCAGAGTTGTAAATAGCTTCAAGTAGACAGTACGGAAGACAATGAAGCACAAGTTTACTGCATTACTTGGTATCCAATCTCATGAGCCTCAGGGCAGGCAGCAGCCATCAAGTCATGGCATCGTGAAGCCCAAGAAAACATCACGAGTAAGTCAACAACGGACATGTACATGCTTCACATTCACCATGATGCAACCAACGTTCCCTATTCCAAGCAAGTCGAGATCAAAGCTGCAATGCGGAAAAATAACAATTGTCAATTAACAAGAGCCGACATCGTCTGAGTCTCGAATCGCAAACTCTCCATCCCCTATCCTATCCATCTGAAAGAACCCCTTGCTAACAACTGATCATATGGTTCCTCCGTATCTTTACCATTCTCGTCATCATCGATATCATCATTCCACCAACACACACAGGTACGTCTACCTTGCCTGCTTAGCCATAGCCAACATCTCCCTCAACATGCCCACCTCTGCATCCCTCTTGGCCAACATCAGCCTCAACTCCTCCCTCTCCCTCTTGATCTGATCCACCTCCTCTTCGAGCTCTTGTATCCTGTCAATCTTTTTCTGGCGGTACTTCTTGGCAGCAATGTTGTTGCGCTGGCGCTTGACGAGGACATCTTCCGAGTCGGTGAGCTCGGCTTCGGCGGCGGGAGAGTGAGCGCGCTTCTTGGAGCCGGGTGGACGGCCGCGCTTGGGTTTGTTGGAAGCGTCGACTGGAGAGGGGAGGGTTAGGCCTGGGTAGACATGACCATGGCCTTGTTGTTGTCCGTGGCATGTTGGAGAGTTGGAGGAGGCTTGGGATGTGGGTGGTGTGGTTGAGGGGTCGCGACTGCTGTGGTGTTGATTGTAGCCCATGGTACTGCTACCGCTATTGCTGGCTGTCCTGTACATGTCCATGTCCATGCCCATGGTTGTGTTCCTCCCACTTGGCATGCTTAGGCCCATGGCGGTGGAGAGGGAGTCGGTAACATGGCTGAGGGAAGCGGCGGCGTATGGGTCGTCGGACGAGAGGTGATGGTCGAGAGAAAGGTGCATGGGTGGTTGCGGTGGTGCCGATGGTAAAGGGTCGGCCCAGCCTTGTGTGAAGGTTGAAGAGAGGTCGTTGGTGTCGACAACAAGTGGCGATGGTGTTGCTGATAAAGGCAACGACAGCGCAAAGGGCGAGACCGTCGTGGAAGTAGTCGAGATGGAAAAGGCAAGAGATGTCAGATCTTGTTGGTCGGGAAACAGAAGAGGGTCGGCCCAATTAAAGTCTTGTTGTTGTTGTTGATCAAGGAAATGGTAGTCGCTTAGTAAATCGCAAGAAAAGTCAAAGTCAAAGTCCTGCAACGAGTATTGCAGGCTGGAAGAAGAGGATGGAGAAGCGGACGCTGGCGGCTGCTGAGCATGCTGCGGCGGCCATTCTTGCAGAGTATGAACGGCCTCTGGATCGAGGCCGGGAGAAGATTGTCTTGAAGGGGTTAAATGCAAAGGGTGTTGCCAGTCCGAGTCACCAGACTGGAAGGTTGTTTGATGATGGGAAAGAAAAGAGAATCTAAAGAAAAGAGAACGACAAGAAGGAGGCAAAGAAATAGACGGACCCGAATTGGCGGGGTTTGTCTTCAGGGCATTGGGCTCGTTACAGTGGAAGATCTGGCGGACGCAAGGTGGGGTATGACAATGGGGAGATGCTCCACTGGAAGCTGCTCAACCAACCAATCATGCAGCTGGCTGAGGCAGTGCATTTTCCCATTTCGGCTGCATTGATTTGTTCACCCTCGGGCGTGACGTTCTCCAACTTGTATGATTTCTCCACTTTTCGAGATACGTACCTTGACATCAACTCCATCGTTCGTCTGAGTTGGACAACATTCTTTCCCTCTTGCACCGAGACAATCCTGGGAAGATGGAGATTGCTATCACCACAACCACAGCTATCACCCCCATGCCGTCAGGATTATGGACGACCTCACCATCTGCCATGACGTCTCGGATACCAATAATGCCCCGGCTTCCACCCAATACCAAGTCCGATACCAAGTGTCTTTACTCTCTTCGTTTCTAGGGTATTTAGTAGCCTCAGGACCTGGCAGTCCTTTGGATTTTCCCTTTCTTCGTCGGGCCAACCAATACTATCAGGTTTCCCAATTGGAGCTCCCAACTCTTTCACAACACCAAGTCGGATGTTCATCGAGGTCCGGTTGATGTTAAGAAGTGGGCACCGCCAATGTATCCAAGACGAGATGGATCAAGCAGTGATGTACGAGAATGACGATCAGGCAGGTGGTGAGCCAAGAACGGCAGAAGCAGGTCTGACTTCTTTTCCATTTTGATCACTTCCTGTTCCCCTCGTTTCCTGCCTAGCGGTGTATTTGGCGATGGCCAGTAGGCCGGTTAATCAGTCCCAAACGGACGGGTTGTGTACCTACCGTACTTACAAGTTACAACTGCATCTATTGACTTTGATTGATAGCACTTTCGGAGCAACCTAAGATCCAAGTCCACGTGAGGAGATACCGAAAGCGGAAATCTGTTTACTTTTGATGATGCGCTCGCTGTACGTACCTCTAGGGAGCGCACGGAGCGCTGCAACTCGCGACCTTTCAGAGGCAGCCAGACCGCCAACTCGCTATATGATTTGGGCTGCCGCGTGATGACGTAGGGGTGTCGTAGGCTCGTAGCCGTGCAAATGACGTCGTTTGGGAATGGAAGGAACGAGGGTGGTTTGTGCGACTGCCTCTTTTGACGAGCGTCGAGGGGGTGTCTTTTTCGTTTTTAATTAAAAGGCTGCTGTTGCCTTATTGCAGCTCGGATCCTGAAATTTACTGACTACCAAATCACCTCGTCCTCAAAACCATCCAACCAATCAACCAACACGTCGCGATCAACATTGTGCGTTAACACTTATACGACCTCTACGACCTCTACGATCTTCACGAATACTTTGTCCGAACCACAAAAGTATCAGCCAAACGAAATGGCGCATACACACTCGCTCCAAGCTTCCAAACTCTTCAACGTCAATGGCTGGGCCTGCCTCGTCACGGGCGGCGGCACCGGCATCGGCTTAATGAACGCCCAAGCGCTTGCTGCCAACGGTGCCAGGGTGTACATTACCGGTCGCCGGTTTGAAGTTTTGGAGAATGCGGCCAAGGAACATAGTCCCGAGGAGGGGGACGGGAAGATTATTCCGTAGGTCACCATCTTCTGCTTTCACTGCCTGGTTTGATCATCTACTCGGCTTGACAGTTGGGGGGACTGTTCCCTTCCTCCAGTTATCAAGACCAGATCGCATCTCCTGCTGCAAAATTGTAACTTGGCTAACAAGCGTGTCTCCAGAATCGGCCCCTGCGACGTCACCGACAAAGACTCCCTGCAGAAACTCGTCGACGACGTCTCCTCCCGCGAAAAGCACCTCAATCTCCTCGTCTGCAACGCCGGCATCTCGGGTCCCAAAGCCGACCCCGGGGTTTCCGACTCGGCCAAGGACATCGCCCAAGAACTCTGGTCCAAGGAATCTTTTGGTGATTGGTCCTCCGTCTTCACCACCAACGTGTCCTCCGTCTACTTCACCACCGTTGCCTTCCTTCCCTTGCTCCAAGCCTGCAGCAAGTCAGAAGCACACCCACAGGGCGGACACACCAGCCACATGGCGGGCAACGTCATCGTCATCAGCTCCATGAGCGGCATCATGCGCAACGCCCAGAAACATTTCAGCTATAATGCGAGCAAGGCCGCGACGGTGCATTTGACCAAACTTATGAGCACCGAGTTTGAGAAGACGGGTGTGAGAGTCAACAGTATTGCGCCGGGCTATTTCCCGAGCGAGATGACCACGGGGGAGTCAGATGAGAAGAACAAGAGCGAGTTGAGCGATGAGAAGGTTAAGGGGCATGGACACAAGGTTCCGGCACAGAGGGCGGGGCATGATGAAGAGATGGCGATGGCGGTGCTGTTTCTGGCGAGGGATCGCTATGTCAATGGGAGTGTGATTTGTGTTGATGGAGGTGTGTTGGCGGTTGTGCCTGGTAACTGAGGTTATGGAGTGGGAAAAAAGGGGACAGTGATGACCATGGTACGTACCAGCATATGCACACAAGGGCCAAGATGGACAGCCTCGGCATGATGACACATGATTATATGAATAAAACGAGTTTTATGAGCTAAACTGGCGGGCACAAGCGCAGCTGTCAGTGCACGAACTGGTGGGGGTCATGTCCAGGGGGCATGGAGTTATTTGCCAAAACACCAAAACAAAAACATTCAGGATCACCACCAGTCAACAAACAACACGAGGCACGGCGCGAGCAACAACGGTAGGATCAATGCTAATGGAAGCTCTGATTGCTAATTCTATCGATTACCAAAGCTATCTATAGAAACCGTGTAACCCAAAAAGATACAAGACCGACCGACGCCGACCACGATGCTATCTATCCCAACCGTCTATCTATCCGTCTATCCGTCTACCCCATCAATCTATGCAAACATACCGACCCTCTAAGAGGCAATCAAGCCTCGGGCAAAGTAACAAGACCAGTATACGACCCCTCATCATGATGCACAACCGTCTTCTTGCCCGTCTCAACATCAACCGCATAAACGCTTCCACCAAGATCACAAACAAAGATCTGCTTCCTCTCCAGATCCACCTTCAGGCCAATCGGCTCATTGAAGTGTCTCGCCAGAATCTTGACCTCCTTCTTCTCATCATCAACCCTGGCGCAATTCAACGAGCTCCCGCGCGGGTGTTCCCCGCGATCAGTCCAGTACAGGACCCCCGTCTCGGACTCCATGTCCAGATCAATCGGTTCCGGCAACCTGTCGAACACGACCTCGATGTCGGAACGACTCGTCGCCGTCTCGCCGGGCAAGAAATCCATGTTGGCGCGCAAGATGCGCCCGGCGTTGGACTTGGACGGGCCCTTTTGCGTCCAGTAGAACTTGCGCTGTGCCAAATCGACCGTGATGCCGACGCACCAGTGCATCAGGTCGTGCACACCGCCGGGGTTTTGCACGAGGACCTCGTGCTCGCTGCCGTCGACGTTGCAGCGGTGCACGGAGCAGCCTTCGCGGTCGCAGAAGTAGAGCTTTTCCGTACCCTGCTTAGTATCTTTGACGAGGACGATCTGCTTGGGCGTGGTGAGCACGCCGTCGGCCAGGAGAACCTTCTTGTCGGTGCCGGAGAGGGTGGCGGACATGACACTGCCGTTGGGGGCGGTCACGTCGTCGCCCATGTTGGTCCAGTACATCCTGTTGGCGGAGGGGTCGACGTCGATGCCGTCTGGGGCGGGGAGGCCAGTGACGAGAACCTTGGGGGGCTGGTTGGGACCGTCGAGGCGGAGGATCTTGCCGTTGGTGGAGATGCCGGCGAGGGAAGGGTAGGAGGGCGAGTTGGCGCCGAGACCGACGTCCAGGACGAAGACGGGGGGCATCTTGGGACCAGCAGAAGCAGAATGGGCACCAGGGGCGGCAGAAGGAGGGTACAAGCCGCCTTGCTCAGGGGTCTTGAGACCGAGCTTGCCTTGGGTGATGTAGTTTTTGCGGAGCCAGTCGACGGTCAAGGAGCCGTCCAGCTTGCGCTCGTTGATGTAGTTGTCCTCGATGAAGGCGACCGTGTCAAGGCCGACGCGGTCCATCAGCTGGCAGGGCAGGACCGAGGCTTGGAACATGTGAGCCCAGAGGGCGTCGATCTCAGCCGCGTCCGAGACCTCCTCGGCGAGGATGGTCAGGATCTCACGCTTGACGGCGGCCCAGAGGCGGTTGAAGATGAAGCTGGTGGGGGTGTCTGTTAGTGATGGTTCATCGAACAAGGTGATATCTCGGCCGATGCCGCATGATCCAGTGCATCCAGTCATCATATCACCAAGAATAACAAGGGACGCAAAACTTACCCAGTAGACTCCTTCCTCGCCGTCGCCGGAAGCATGCCGCACTGCTTCAGCACTTCGCTCAAAAACGGGAAGATCTCCGGATGGGTGTGTCCACTCGTCATCAACTCGACCGTCCTGATGGTCGGCGGCATGGTATAATGCACATTGCACACCCACTTCTTCCTCTCGTCGCTGCGGACCTTATCCAGCATCAACGAAGACTTGAAACTGCTCGAGTTGGACGCCAGGATGCAGTCCCTGGGCGCATACCTGTCCAGCTCCCCAAAGGTGTCGATCTTGAGCTGGATCTTCTCGGGCACGGCCTCGATGACGAGCCACGCGTCCTTGACTGCCGTCTCGATGTCCTCTGAGGCCGTGTAGCTGCCGTACTGGGCGGGCTTGCTGCCACCGGGCAAGAAGGACGTGTAGGCCTCCTTGTTCGAGTCGATGTACGACAGGGCGTCCGAGCGCGCTTGCGGGAAGGGGTCCCGGATGTGTACGTTGAAACCGCCGGCGACGAAGGAAGTGGCGATGCGTCGGCCGAGGACACCACCGCCTAGGATGGCGACGGGGCGGGAGCCGATGTTGGGGGCTGACCAGGGCATGGTTGTGTGTGTGTGTGTGTGTTTGTGTGTGTGTGCAGTCGGTTTATTATTTGGAATTAGGCAAGGTGTGGGTGGTAAGGAGGTAAACACTCTGAAGATACAATGGATGGATGGATGGTTGTTTGGATGAGATTAATAGTATGAGTATGCTAACAAGTGGAAGACTTCAGCGAGGTCAAAGCACTCCAGATATATACAACAACATGAGATGAACCCAGGCACCCGGTGTCCGGACTCCCGGGAGCATAGTTGCCATCAAGGATCCGCCCAGCTGGATCCGCCAGTCTGGGAATAGCACGCATCGTGGGAACGGTACCGAACAATCCGTGGTTCCGCGAGGCCGGTACGCTATGCGGCTCCAATCGGTCATCCGGTGCGGTTGGAAATGGGAACGACTCGTCGTTGATTCGCTATAGGTAGTGTGCGTCATGAATGATGATTGATAATTGACACACCGTCCCGATAAAAAAAACTCAGCCAGTTCTCATCAGCGCCATGGTTGGTCCGGGAAGGTTCGGTACATCTAGAGATCCCGATGATGATCGGTATCATGGATCATGGATCTTGGAAACTTCAAGAAGGGGGCAATTATGAAGAGTACGGCCGAAGCTCGGACGAAGTAGGCACGGCGGCGCGGCGCCTCACGAGTTACGACGAGACCCTTCAACCCTTTGTATGAGCGGACACCGACACGATCGAGACAGTCGGGACCCAACAAAAGACGATGTTATCCGGGAATAGGGGAAAAAAAGGGGTCTTTTTGTCTTGAACGTACTTTTGTCAGGCTGTGGGGAATGGTGAGGAAAGAGAAGGATGGAAAGATCCAATCAGAACATCAGGATGATCAGGATCTGAATGAGAGCGTTGTAAACGTCACGATGAGGCGTCAAGGCTGAACCACGTCATTGCCCGGACCGAACGCTGAGTAGCACCCGGCAGTCCGGTGCGGTCCAACTCTTGAACAAGTCCGAAAACCAGAGATCAATGATGGGCATCGTCTATTGTTCGAAGAATCCCACTCCCTGGGTTTTGTATCCACTTATGAGGCATATGGGAAAATATGGAGAGAGCAAGCTATGTCCCTGCTTACAATACCTTAAGTTGTGTTCGGTGACCCAGTATGCCAGTAACAGTAAGGAAGTTTATATGGCAGTAAGCAATAGTATACTGCCGTGATTTTTGCGTTCGGCTGTTTTCTAGTAAAAATCTGCAAGTCGCTGCACTTCCCCCAACTCCCCCAATGGCCTGCATCTGACCAATCAGAAGGCCAGAAATCGTTGGAGATCTTACTGCTTTCTTCGCTTTCATACTGCGTCAAACCCCATGTTTATACCAGTATGAAAGCACTGCATTACTGTTGCATTACTGTACAGCGATTTCGCTGCAGGCCATCAACAATATGCAACCTCTACGATACTAGTCTACTGGGTCACCGAACACAACTTTACATATATAAAAGTCTCGGCGGACCGTACGGATTTCATGGATGTTGCTGCTTGAAGAGCGGGTCTGGACCCCAGTGCCGTTGGAGGAGACCGGCGACGTCGCTCTTTGTGTCATTGACCGGTACCCTACATACATTTCTCTGATCACTGCATGGATGGGAAAATAGTGGCTTGGTGAAGGCCGAGAAATCTACGAGTGTTTAGCGGTCGGTTTGATGCCAAGCGGTGTGTAAGAATGGCTTCTCCCGCTTCCGCTTCTACCGGAAACTTCCCGTCTACACCTTATCTCCTTTTTACCTCCAGTCCTTTGCCACATCATCTCCATCCCCATACGAAATCCCATTCCGAGACGGCAGCGAGTTTCATCCGTCTTACCATGCCCACCAATAAAGTGGACACCTGCCTTGGTGTACACTAGTAAATCGGAGGCTCTTGACGTCGAAGTTGAACCGGCATGGAACGGGACCGGGGGAAGGAAGGGATGACCTGGCATTCGTCAGTACAGTACCCAGCGGGACGTTGCTGTTAGTGGACTTGGCGTCTTTACACGTCGTGTATACTAGCATCGGTCATTGTTCGTCCCAAACATGGAGTTTTTGCGTTAAAGGAGGAAACTCGTACCAAACATGGCAGTTGGGAAGGGAGGTCTTTTTTCCGAGACACGTGGACGAAGACGGCATCTCCGATGTTGCTTGCAAAGAGACCGGGTCGTGATAATGCATGTGAATATGGCGTGATAATGCATGTGAACACCAGACCGTTTAGCTAGGTAAGGTACCTAGGTATCTGGGTCGAGAGAAAATCCCGAAAATCAAGGAGCACGCGGACATAACAACACGGCAGGCAAAAGTACCAAAAAATAATGTAAACGATGGTGTTGATATCTACGACATAGATCCTCTAAACCAAAACACTGATATCCCATCGGCCCCGAATATGACCCCTAACGCAAACCCATGTAAATGCATTACAACTTCAAGTCATTAACAACCCCCTTCCAAATAATTCCACCGTAGAAAGATCAGAAACCCAGAAATATCCCAGGCAGACAGACCTAGAAAAGGAACACCTGATCCGTAGCCTTGGACAAGGTACCAGGGGCCGTGAACCCCAGCGAAACCAAGTTCTTGCTCACAGCCGCCACCATAGGCGGAGGCCCACAAAGCAACATCTTTGTGCTCTCCGCCGCAGGCGGCAAGAACTCCCTGATCATATCAGCCGTCACGAACCCCTTCAGGCCCGTCCACTTCTCGTCCGGCTGGGCGAGGACGTACTGCACCGACAGCTTCTCGGGAAACGCCTTGACGAACCCGTCGAGCTCCTCTCTCAGCAAAATATCCGCCTCGGTGTTGTTGGCGTACAGCAGCGAAATCCTCGTCCTGTCGCTCTCGTCCTCGCAGATGGCGCGGATGAGCTGGTACATGGGCGTGATGCCGGTGCCGCCGGCGATCATGCCGATTTCCTTGGCGTAGCCGTTGGGCACGTACTGCATGGCGCCTTTGGGCCCGCGCATCTCGATGTGGTCGCCGATTTGCATGCGCTCGAGGTGCTTGGTCATGAGGCCCGTGTCGTAGACCTTGATGAGGAGCTCGACGCGGCCGAGGTCCGAGTTGTTGGAGACGGGCGTGTAGGAGCGCGAGACGTTCTTGCCGTCGATGAGGGCGCGCAGGGCAATGTGCTGGCCCGTGGGAAGGCCGAGGACGTCGGTGGGGCGCGGCAGGGCGAAGACGAGGTGGAAGACGTTGGGGGAGACCAGCACCTTGCGGACGAGCTTGAACTTGCGCCAGTCCGCGGGGTCCATCACCTTGTTGGCGGGAGTTGGAGGCTTGACGGCAGGACCCGTGGTGGCTGCGGTGGAGTAGGCGGGCATCTTGAGGATGGCCATCTTGCGCTCCTTCGTGGCCGGACGGCTACGCGGGAAGTGGGTGAATTCCTTCTGGGCCTCGAGCTTGGAGAGCGCCCAGGTGGTGACGGCCGTGGTCAGGGAAAGCTCGACGACGGTGGCGATGCCGACACCCCACCAGAAGAGCTTGGAGGAGCCGCCGCCGTTGTGTTGGGCCAACTTGGAGCGCATCAAGTCGGCGAGCTGGCTGACGGGCTTTTGCGCCGTGGTGACGGCGGCGAGAGCCCATTCGGGGCCAGTCCACCATCCCTTGGCCAGACCGACGGCACCGACACTGGCAATGACGGAAGCCATGGCCACGGTCTTCTTGACGTTCTTCCTGACCTTGGACTTGGCGACCTGCTTGACATCAATAGCGGCCACCATGGCGACCTTTTCGAATGTTGGCCTGAAGACCTCGACCTCGTCGGCGTGTTCCTACGTACGTACAGACGAAACTTGGTGAGCGATGATTCAGGGGGCAACATGAAAGTAAACAAAGGGAACCAAAACATACATCTTGGGCCAAATCACCCACGTAGAGCTCTTTCAGGATATCGTCGGTCTCGGCAGAGTGGCCAACTTCGACAAACTGCTCGGTCGCGTCGGTCCCGGCAACCTCACGAAGAATGATGGAGCCGCCGGGGTGGTCCTCGAGGTATGATGTGGCATTGTAGACTGGGAGAGTCAGTCAGTCACCAAGTCAAGCAGGACAAAAGAACAAGGAACTCACCCTTGTTGTGAAGAATCATCCATACGTCGTCCTTGCTGTTGTGCTTGCGCACTTGGTCCAGGGTGAATGTGGCGGCCATGATTCTTTTTCTTTTTTGTTGTTGTTGTTTAGTGCAAGTGGGTTGGATATATAAATCCAAAATGAACAAGCAACAGCAAGAACAAACTTTCGGTGTGGTAAGGGGTACTTGTTCTTCTTGTTTACAACTTTTCAGTCCGAATCGGACCTTGATATCCCGAGCCTCCTCGCCCTTGTCGGCGACATGTTCCCGACGCGCCGCCGCTATGCGGAACCGGGTGCCGACTGTTGTATTTTTCTGCTTTCTGACTCGTGATAGGCACCCATTACCACCTTACCACGTCGGTGTGCTGCATTCGTTGACGAGAAGAGAAAGGCGGTGCCCACACTCATGGATATCTATCTCCGAGTTTCATCGCAACCCCCCCCTCCCCCTGTCTTATCAAGACAAGTAGTCTAACCACCAGGCCCTAGCGGCGGCGACTAGCCGGGGTCTTTTCTTGACTAAAAGCTTGACAGACGGGTTTTCTGCAGCATCCGATTGGTGATCGCCGCCACTTTTGCCCTTTGGGAGTTGGTCGATCGGGGCCTGGCGCACGAACTTCGGTCGAGTTACAACCGTGGCCGGTCCGTGGTTTTAGTGTAACTTGTTCCCTATTCCATCCCTTTCCCTCACCTATCCAACTTCCTTAGGTTTCATCTTTGTCGGCCTTACACAGGACGAAAAAGAAGAATCTCCACCATCATGAAATGTCGGACTCCTGCAACTGATGCGGGGGCAGACCAGCACAGACGATGATCGGGGATCGACAGCAACGACTGGAACTAGGGTACCTATTCTTCGAAGAACGACCCTGCCCGCACTCTCGATCTTGGATGGTTTCGGTGTGTTCTGCATTTGCGTATCGGTGTAATGCTACACCGAATGTGTGCCACTTGACCACTCGGAGTGCAACGACGGAAAACGAGATGCCGAGACCCGATCACCCAGTGATATATAAAACCACCATAACCAGACGACACATTCGTTTGGACTCTGTAGTTTTGATGATCCCCATCTCTAATTCAACACCTGAATCATCATGTCATCACAAACATTCTTCCTCGTTGGCGACGAGCCATCAACCACCGCTCGCGGCATCGTTGTCGATCCCAAGTGGAAGCTCGAGGAGCTCAAGAGGGCCGTTGGCCTTGCTCACCACGTTGCTCAACCTACCGGTATGTTTTCCACATCAACCACAAAAGGCCGAGTCTAACAAACCAAACGCAGGCATAACCTTCCACCTCGACACCGACCATGACTCCCCCGCCCTCACCACCGTCGAGTCCGTCCTCTCGGCCCCGGGCCCCATAGCCTGCCGCATAGACGGCAACCCCGTGCGCTCCCCCCAAGGGCCCGAGGGTCTCCCCGTCGTGGGGTCCTACTACGAGATCTTCCCCGACCACTTGGCGAACCACTACCGCCTGTTCCGCAAATACGGCCACGTCATCAAAACCACCAACATGGGCCGGGTCAACTACCTGACCGACGACCCAGCCGTGGCTCTCGTCGCCTCGGCCGAGTCCGCCTACTTCAGCAAGAAGATCACCCCGGAACATCCCCTTTCGGGAATCAAGGACAACAGCGCCGTTTTCATCGGCGACACCGAGACCGAGAACTGGCGGTTGGCGCACAAGTTTATCCCGCCGGCCATGGGCCCCAAGGCCGTCAGGCATTACACGCCCCTGATGCAGGACTGTGTGCGGGGCTCCTTCAAGGTGTTTGACGAGCTTGACGCGAGGGGCGAGGCCTGGAACGTGTACCAGTACATGGTCAAGCTGGCCTCGCAAACCGTCGGCAAGTTCGTCATGGGGTACGACTACCACCACTTTGACGCGGTCGACTCGCCGGTGCACCCGATCGTGAGCAACTTCGTCTACGTCTTGGCTCTGAACAAAAAGGTTACCGCCCGCGGGGGGTGGTACCAGCATCTACCGTTTGGCGACCCGGCCAAGCTGAAGGCGCTCCGGCGGATTACCTACGCGCAGCTAGCCGAGGCTGTCGAATCGGCTCCCTCAAGTGGGATCGAGAACTTGAACCTGCCGCTTGCCGAAGCCGCGACGAAAGCCTCTTGCGTAGCAGACTACCTCGTCAACGCGGTCGACGAACAGGGCCAGCATTTCCCCAAGGGCCTGGTCCTCTCCAACATGCTGGTCGTCAACGGCGCAGGCTACACCACGACTTCTTCCCTGCTGTCATGGTGCATCTACGCCCTCGTTACGTATCCCCAGATGCAAGACCGCCTGCTCCAAGAACTTATTGATTATGGCATCAACAACGACACGCAATGGGACCCGGACCTCGCGCACTCTTTGCCCTTCCTGGACGCCTTCCTCAAGGAGACCCAGCGTCTGCACAACCCCAGTTTCCAGCCCGCGCGCACCACGAAGACCGACGTCGTCGTGCCAGGAGGCTTCCGTCTGCCCGAGAACGCCATCGTCATCACGCACCTGCATGCCATCCATACCAACCCGGAGCATTGGCGTGATCCCTTCCGCTTTGATCCTGACAGGTGGGACACCGACGAGGTCAAGGCCCGTCATCGCGGCGCGTACGTGCCCTTCACGGCGGGTCCGAGATCGTGCATTGGTTTCAACTTTGCCTTGCTGGAGATCAAGATTTTGTTGAGCGAGCTTCTCTACCGTTACAAGTTCACCAGGGAAGGGTTCGAGGCCATTGAGTATGATCCCGAGTTCCAGCTTATCCGGCCCTTGAATTTCTATGTCACTGCCAAGAGGAGGACCGAGTGGCCTGCTGCCAAGAGCGCTGCTTAAGGTAAGCCGTGGCTGGCTGGCTGGCTGGCTGCGGTGCATTGTCGGTGTTTTTCGGTTTTCCTAGGTACATTTACATTATTTCTGTTTGCATGGGCGGCTTCTCCAAGTACTTACGTCTTTACTCTTACTTCAATCATTGATCGTGTGCTTTGCTTGTCATCTGCCGCTTGTTTGTTGATCTCTCGCTTCCTTCTTGCCCATGATGCCTCCGGCGGCCCCATCCGGGGAGGGACCTCGCTTCGCTCGAGTTCGCTCGAATTCGATCCAAGTGGAAAATGTTGAACTATAATATATCCTGTGAGAAATCAGTCTGCACACAAAAGGCAAGTTTTTCCAAAAGTTCCGTCCTCCCGGCCTCCGATCGAGAAAACACCTGCCATACATCCCAAGTACAGAACTGGCAGTGCATCCAAAATCGCAAACATTTCTTTTCCAAAAACAAAAAACTCCGCCAATGCTGTCTAGTGGTACAATGCCATCCCATCGTGCATGTCCAATACCTTTGTCCCAGTTAATGGTCCCATGTCTATCCAAATCCAGTTGCATATCGAATACCCATCCGTCAAAGTCTATCCCTTAACAAGACCCAAGATATAAGTAGCTCCAAAAATCACCGCCCATAACTCTCCTTTAAAGCCCTCAACGCCCTCGAATGTGGTCCTGAATGCCTCACATTCGTATCCGCATCCAACCACTCACTCTCCCTCTCCTCCTTTTCCAAGACCCCAATCAGCTTGATAATCAACGGCTCGCTTCTTCTCGTCCACTCTTCTCTTAGTGCTTGCATTCCTCCTCCATTTCCTCCCTGTCCCTGTTGTGGCTGATTCCCAGTCGAAGAACCAGGAGTACTTGACGACCCACCACCACCACCACCAACCAAAAACTCCCTCAACATCACCGCCGAACTAACAGCATTATGCACAAACGGCCAAGACCGACACACGATCGGACTCAACTGGTACATGTCCAAAAAGCCCTCAACCGCTTCGGTAGCATGCATGGCGTACTCGCTCGTCAGCTGTTTTTCCTCCTCCACGTCTTGTCCTCCCTCATCGTGGTCATGGCACCCTCCCTGCTGTTGGCCCTGCTGGCCCTGCTGCTGGCGATCCTCCCGCAACGTGTCCACGCACAGCCGATACATCCTGCACAAAGCACTGGCGACGTGGATTTGCAAGCCCAGCCGTTCTAGGTGCTTCTGAAGGGTGTCGCATTGCGAGTCATCGCCAAGGTGTGGGGCCGAGTCTGCCAACATCAAATCGAACTGGCGCTTGAAGGATAGGAGAGAGCGGATCTGCGAGTAGCGACGGTCTTTGTCGGTGTCGAATTGGACGGAGGGGGATTGGGACGTCGCCGTGCCTTCGCGGGTCCAGTCGAGGATCACTAGGGAGACGCGGAAGACGGCTTCTGTAAAGGAGTACTGTGGTTGTTGGCCGTGTTTGTTGGAAAGGTGGCGGTGGGCGCCAAACACGTCGTTGTGTAGGATCGTCGAGGTGGCGACGGGCGGGCGGTCGTAGGTAAAGGAGAGGAAGGTGTCTTGCCAGATGATCATTCGCCTGTCGTCCCGGGAAAGGTTAGTGATTGCAGGTAGGACGTCGAGAGAATAGGGACTAACCAAAGATGAGCCGCCTGGGTACGATGAACCTCGCTAGCCCAGGCTCCCTGGGACCCCGGCATCGAGGCCTCATGCAACCCGATACTCTGGGCCAACCGGATCGTCACGCCGAGGAGGATCCAAGCGCTGTTAGTCTCTAGGTTATTTCTCAGACAGTGTCCAATGAGAGCCATGGCTTGGATCTGGTTCAGATCCGTCTTGAAGAAGAGGTTGGCTGTTCTGAGACATTGGAATGCCGAACAAACTTTTTTTTCCCGTTAGCACATTTGTCATTCCAATTGATTCTTCTCAAGGGGCAAGGGAACTAACTCACCGAAAACCTTGCTCCTCAAATACCTCTCCTGCGCCGTGTCCGAACTAAACTGTGTCCCACACGCCAACACGCTAAACAACAAGGCCAGCCAGCTTGGATCGGTATTCTCCTCGATCCACTGACTCGTCGTCGACCCACCATTCCCATTGCCGTGCCCCTCGGCCTCCTGCTGCTGCTGCTGCGCCCTACTCATCATGGGCTGTCTCGACAGGAAGGCATAGATGCTCGCGCGGAAGTCGTCCAGAGCGACGAGAAGCGGATAAAACGGATAGACAAAGGCCTCGAAAGCCTGCCAGTAGCGGATAATGTCGGTCTGAGAGGGTAGTGTCCGACACACATCGCCCAACTTGGCCTCGGGGGTCCATAGGTTCGCAAACGGATAGGTCCGCGGCGTCAGTTGGACTTGGTGGTGTCTGCTGCCTCCTCCTCCGCCTGATCCGTGGAGTGCGACATCTCCGCCGAGAGTCAAGAGAGGGGCAGGGTCTTGGAAGCAGCCGAGCGAGAGGGGAGGGTCGGCGCGTTTGCCGAGGAAGATGGTGGCGCCCGTGGCTTCTTCGACGAAATGTTTCCCGCGGGAGAGAGGGGTCGATTCGAGCTGGGAGATGGCAGGTGGGGTATCGCTGTAGTGGGCTTGCGTGGAGGAGGGTATTCGAGAGTGGTTGTTGTTGTTGTTGTTGTTGTTGTTGTTGTTGCTACTGTTTCCGTAAGTGGTGGTGGAGGTGGCTACTAACGAGTCTAGGCGGGGGAGGAGGTCGGATGTGTCTCGATGGTGCTCGGACACGGAAAACTGCGAGGGGGTTTGGGCATCTTGGTGGTGTTGTGGTTGGTGATATGGTCGGTTGGACCGGCGTTGGACCAAGTCGGACTTGAGAGACTGGATTTGCCTCTCGATGTTTTCGAGACGTTCGAGAATGGTGTCATGGTCGTCCTGTGGTTGTGGTGGTTGGCCCTGTGCTAACGGTGGGAGATAGTTGTTGTCTCTGAGTTGAGGATTTGGTGAGGGTATTTCGTGTGGTGCTCGCCTGTGTGGCTGTGGTGGAGGGGGAAATCCTGAACTAACATGCACACCCAAGACACTGTTAGCAAGCTTGCAAGGAAAGAAGGCACGGAAGAACCTAACAGGCGACGCACCATGCATTCACTCCGATATCATGGGTTGCGACGGTGCTTGGAGAGCTATGGTCGACATAGCCATTGTGTTGTGTCGTGGGGTCAAAAGCAGCAAAGCCATTGCTACCACCTCCGCCATAAGGATCGCCGACGACGGATCTTGGCGAACTAGCCGCAACCGACGGGCCATTGGTAGCCGCCGACTTGGTTACTGACGAAGGTCTGGGAGTAGTGGCAGTGACCCTCCGACACAGCGAGACGTGATCCCTCTTCACACAGTTGGAACACGGAAGACCGCCATCGCACCGGACCTTGCGATGTCGGCAAGGGAAGCAGGATTTGACGTCGCGGGCCTTGCGCTTGTGCCTCAGCAGCTCCGTGACCAGGGCCGTGTTGTAGCCGTCGTTGACACCATCGTCCATATCAACCGGCATGTTGTTTGGTACAGCTCCAGGCGATGCTGTCGTCGGTCTTGCTATTCGGGGGTCCATCTGATCAGTGCTGTTGGCCGTCTTGGTGATGGTAATGCATGGATGTTGGAGGTATTGGCAGCATTGGCATTAAAACAACAATTGCAGACAAGCTGACTTGTCCTGGGGACCACGCCCTTGACGACCTGGGACTGGTGGAAATTCGGTGAGAGAAAAAATGGCAAAGCAATGGAGGATCGACGACAGTGGACCATTTAGGGGTAGTGTACACTACATGCCTAAGCCGCCGCCAGGGGAGTTCCCGTCGTCCCGAAGCTATAATTAAGGTACCCACCTACCGAGTATGGGTGGGGTCCAGTCAAGCGAAAGAATGGGTGCGGTCAAGATATTAGGCAGTATCTGGGTAAAGAAAAGTACAGCATATTTTCATAACAACCTCCAAGCACTGAGACCTTTCCCCCACGATCTTATCCGATGGGCCGAATACTTTTAGTTCTACAGCACAAGGTTGGGGCCACGAAAAACCAACAAGTCGGCGAATCCCTTTTCCACCCGTTTGACCTGGAAACAAGCATTCTGGTGCAAACTGCACGTTCCTTGAACCACAGCGGCATCCTGTCCCCGGTTCATCACGTCCTCCCAGCAGTACCACTGATTCCATTCCGACGCAACCCTGAAGACCTCCAAGTGAAAGTTCGAGCTGCTATTCTGCACCGCCTTGGAGATGTGATACAGGATGGTGCGCAAGTTGCATCCTTGTGATTTGGACACATTGATGGCCAACAGGCGCCGTCTGAGCTCGTTGACCAAAGCCAGCCATTCGCGGTTGAATGTACCAGAACCAGTTGCACTTCCGCCGCAATATGCTTCGAGTTGGATGCTCAACTCCGCATTGCGTTCTCGGAGATTGGCGACCAGGGTGTTGAGACTTTGGATTTCGGTCGTCAAAATCGTCTTGACCAACTCAACCTGCTGGGGGACATTGCGAATATCGTCGAGCGCTTGTCCAAACTCTTCTGAACGTGCAGCGTTGGCCATCTCGGTTCGCAACTCGTCCACCATACGATCGTGCTCCTCTTCCTTGATGCGGATGGTGTCTTCGAGCAATGCTAGGTAGGCACGCAGACCGGTTCCTTCGGCAACGTCTTGGACGGTTTGTACTTGCCCCGACAAACCATCTAACTTGCTGACAACAGATTCGGACTGCTGGAAGGTGAGTGTTGTGGTTGATGCAACTTCTCTCTGGGCCTCCGCTAGACCGTCGTTTGTTTGGTCGGCTGTCTCGATGAACTGTTGAATCTCTCCGACTTGCACCGACAAATTATCCAGCTTCTCCAAAGCTGGTGAGAGCTTCTCTTGAAGGAGTGTACCCATCTGTTCCAAGCTGGTCTCTGGCCGCCCAATCTCCTGTCGTAGCACCTCGAACGCGTGCTTGTTGCGAGCGAGCTCTTCTTTGTCTTGCGCCACAACAGCCTTCTCCGCATCGAGTGCCCGACGCTCTCTCGCCTGCTGTTCGGCTTGTTGGGTCAGACCCTCAAGGTCCTGGCGTCTGGTGATGAGTTGCAACTCATCCTGCTGTTGTTGGCGGCGTGCTTGTTCCAGCTGATTGAGCTTGGCCTGAGCCTCCCTGTCTTTCTGCTCCGCCTGTTGAAGGGCTTGCTGAGCCTCCCTGGCTTTCTTCTCAGCCTGTTGAAGACAGTTCGCTGCTTCTTGGGCCTTCTCCTCCATGGCTCGCTCCCGGGCGGCAAGGTCTCCACGGTGCCAGGCGATTCTGTCAAACTCGGTGCGGAACTTTTCCAAGGATTCCTTTAGGCTGTGGGCCACGTCGCGAATTTCTCGAGCAATGATGACTTCATCACCCTCGCCAGGCTTTGTTCGGTCGTCGCGTGTCAACTGATTGAGTTGTCTCAGATTTTCAACCGCTTCCGCCGTCAACCTTTGAACATCAGCCTGCGCTCGACCGAGCGATTGGGTTGCTTCTGTTAGTTCGGAATCCAGCGACTGATTCCGACGCTCCAGCCGTTCGACCTCTTGTTGGAGGGGGTCCATGGTGCCTGCAACGAGTTAGTAATATTCCTTTTATGGGAATCGCAGGCAGGGGCGGTTATTTGGATTAGGACTGGCTTTTACTTACAGCGGCCTAGGTTCCTGATGCTGGTGTCAAAGGTGTGGTATGTGCGTTGGGGCGGCAGAAGATGAGGACGGTTGCTGGAACAAGTTGTTGAAAGATCAGACTGCGAAAGCAACCGAAAATTGAATTGTGCGTGTGAAAAAAAGAAAAGGAAATGCCGGCTGGGTGAGGAAGGTGCCAGTGCCAAGTGAATGGCATTTCCGAACGAATGACGCGTGCAAAGCTCCGGGTCGTACCTGCCTGCCTCTACAAAAGCAGTGAGGTGACGGGACGGGAATGGAAAGAATCTGAAATTTCAAAGACGGTAGGCACCACTGCAAAACCCATCCATACCTTACTCTCCCTTCCAGGTCGTCTCCTTTCTCTTGAGTGCTCTTGCAACCTTCCTACCTAGGTACGGTACCGACGCATCAACAATCTCAGAGACAACCTCAAAGCCATGGATCACGAACACACCTTGGTCAGCACCAGTGATCTGGGCCATTCCCAGTTCGCTACTTCATGGCCAGCGCAGCCAACCGGTGGCCCGGCTCCCACCCCCGAGCGGCCGCTTTTGGGGCCCGAGCAGAAACTCATGATGCAGGCTCTGGCCGAATACAAGTCCAACTTTAGCCTTTGCCTCTCCCTCCTCGACTTGCTCGGTATCACCAAGAAGAACACCATAATCACCATGGACAGGACGGTCAGATCGTTTGAGCAAGACATCGCATCCGGCAGCAACGAATACGCCATCCTGCTCCACGCCATACCAGCCGGCCTGCGCGACTCGTTGATCCAAGGTACGCTCGCCTACGACTACGTCAAGGGCAAAGACGTGCACGGCAAGGAACTCGCGGAGCGCGGACGATATGCCGGTGTATACGCGGTCGGAATTGCGATTGAGGGACGTGGCGGGGCCTTCATCAACATTAAGGAGTGCAGCAAAGTCGCCGATATCCTCCAAAACTACTCGCGAGCATACGAGCTGTTGGCCACGACCGAGAACGAGAACAGTCCGCTGCCTGCCAATGCCCAGCAGGTCATCGATGACGCTCGCAAACTCGACCAAGCGTGCGGATATACGGAGCCGGCCACCATACTTCACCTCATGAACGACTTCGGACAAGTCGCCGACAACGCGCACTTGAAAGCGCTAGCCGGCACGTTTCGAAAACGCGGCAGGGCGTTGGACAGACTTGGGTGCGACGAAACGACCAACATGCACCAAGGACCGCTGTATGTCGGATGTACCACCACGCCCATGGCCGAACAGCTCGCACAGCTTCATTACGACAGCGACATGGCCACCGTCCCGAGTGCCAGCAAGTTCCTCTCCCTGACCCTGGGTGCTCTCCGGTACATCGGCCTCAAGCCCTACACCGTGGAGGTTCCCATCTTGCCGATTTGGGTCAAGGCACACCTTCCGTTGGGTGAGCGACTGGTGACGGTTCTTGCTAGCTCCTTGATTACCCAGGGAGGGTTTAACGGGGTCCAAGCCGGCAGCAGGGATGGAACAGGGATGGACTTGCAGCTTTGCGACGAGGCAGGCAGCTACATTGCGGAGAAGACCAAGTACTTTGAGCAGAATCTCGACCAAACGCTGCTGGACATGGACGACTTTGATCTCGAGACGGAGGGTGTTGAGGATCTTGAGCGCTGCTTCCGCCGCGTTCTCGGCGGCGAGCTGGACAAAAGGATCGATGGTACCATGATTGAACTGGATCGCCTTGAGTGTCACGCCAAGCTCTTGCAAGACATGAAAGGGGTCATTCAGAGGAAGGTGCGCATGATCAGGGCACGACATGAAGCCGTCGCCACTCAATATGCCTTCAACAACGGGTTCGCGATGCTGTTGCGAAGCATCACAACACGTTTGGGACTCGACGGAGGTAGCACCCATGCGAGGACAGGAGACTCCCCGCCCGAGTAGTCAGCATCTGTTGAGGGAAGGTGATCTTGAGTCGTACATGGTCGAGCAGCTGAACAATGTCTCGTTGCAGGTCCAAGCGATTGGAGGATTCGTCGATGGAACTGGTTACTTGAACGACCGTCTGCCTAGAGTCGGCCCAGAACGTCGCCGGACAAACCAAATCAACCGTCGAGCAGCGGCTCACAACAGTCATGGGCCAGTTGGATTGGCGTATCGGCGGCATGTGCAAGTGATCCAAGATGTCGTCGAAGGGTTGCGTCGGAGTGGAATGAGTGGCATTGCTGGGAGGATGTGATGAGTTGGGGACAGGATGCCACTGTTGTTGTTGAAGGAATATGTACCTAAGGTAGTTTGCACCAGCATCGCACTTGTTTCTATGTCAAAGAGGGATCCGCGGACTTGGTGGTTTTTCGTGGCCCAAACCTGGAGCTTTGAGCGTACACGGGCACTTCATGAGGCGGAGATTCTTTGATACTGTACTGCCGTAAATACGATACTGTCCGAATATTACTTACCCAAGCTCTCACTGTGCGGTAATCTTCAACGGCCCACCGCGTGAATGACGGGGAGTGGTTGCAGACGGGAATGCGCTGATCTCTAACAGGATTGGCTGCTAAAGGATCCAATCTAGCCGCCGGCCATGGTTGGCCCAGGACTCCCAAGGTACCCCGTGCTAGCGTTCAACAGGAATGGCGTGGAAACACAGGGCGTCGCACAATCAGCAGGTACCCCGGATTGTGGCACGTACATCCCCGCAGCCTTGTCCGTTTCTGGAGGAATGTTTCAAGAAAAGCCTCTCCCGCACAACCCTGTCGAACCCTTCTCACACGCGGCAGCCCACTGAAACTGCTTGTAAGCCACTGTAATGGGTTAAGACAGCGTAAGATTGAATGAACTGGACGCCAAGTGCACCGGTTGCTTGTCTTCCACTTGTCTTTCTCGGCTTCCCCTTTTCCTCTTCTTTTTCTTCTCTTTTCGACAAATCGCTTGCTGGTTGTCCCATTCGCAGTGGGATCCCTCCCTTTCTCGCTTCGTTTGAGTTGGCCGCCTGGGTTGCGCGCATCTTCTTTTCCCTTGCCAACTGTCACTCTCTCAATTGCATTAGTAGCCGCCCATTCCCAGCGCCACCAAGATCGACCTCGTCGTCGCCAATCCTCCACGGATACCTACCTACCGACATTCATTCGATACCTTACTCGAAACACCGTCCCTCTCTTTACCAGACCATCGCCAGTATTGCCTGGCCCTACCACCGATCCCACCATCACTCGATTCGTTTGCGCAACCGTCAGTTGACCTGACCTTGCTGCCTCCCCAACCACGATACACCATCTCGCGAGCTCGAGATCACCACCGTCCTTTGACCCATCACGATACACCAGAAATGCAACTCTGAGTCCAATCATTTACACGAACCGATCAACCGAATCAAACCCCACGATACCACGATCCACGATACAATGCTTCTACCACGATACCTCGCCTCAGCCATTGCGCTGCTGGCTTCCTCGGCCCTCGCCCAAGTCACCACCGACTGCCAACCCCTCAACAAGACATGTCCTCCCGATCCCGCCCTCGGCATGGATGCCTCATGGACCTTCAACTCCACTCCCAAAGCCTGGGCCTGGGAAACCACCGTCGGCACCGTCGATTTCGACAACGACAACGGCGCCGCCTTCACCATCAGCAAGCAAGGCGACTCCCCCACCCTGCGTTCCAAGTTCTACTTCTTCTGGGGCCGCACCGAGATCTGGATGAAGGCTGCCCAAGGGAAAGGCATTGTCAGTTCCGTCATGTTCCTGTCCGATGACCTGGACGAGATCGACTGGGAGTTTGTCGGCGGCGAGGCCACCAGCGTGCAGACCAACTTTTACGGCAAGGGTGTCATCGAGTCCTCCATTCCCGGAAAGCACGACGTTCCCGGTAACGCCCAGGAAGACTTCCATAACTATACCACCATTTGGACCAAGGATTACCTCGACTTTTACATTGACGGCAACAAGGTGCGCACTTTGCTTCCCGCTCAAGCCAACGACACTCAATTCTACCCCCAGACACCCATGCGCTTGTCCCTCGGTATTTGGGCTGGCGGCGACCCGAGAATGCCCGACGGTACGAAGGAGTGGGCTGGTGGTGAAACCGATTACAATGCTGGCCCGTACACCATGCATGTCAAGTCTGTCCAGGTTACCGACTACAGCGACGGCAAGGAGTATGTCTACGGCGACCGCACCGGCGCTTGGGAGAGCATCAAGATCGTCGAGGGTAACTCCACCATCAAGGAGATTATCCAAGCCCCGCCCAAGGAGTCGGTGTCAGACAAGTGGAAGGGCATGTCGAGCACAACCAAGACCATCATTTACGCCTGCTGCGCCGGCGCTGGCGCGCTGCTCGTCATTGCCGCCGTGTTCTTCTGCATCCGTCAGCGCCGACGGGGTGCGCGCCAGGCTGCTCTTGCTGAAGCCCAGTACGAGCGTGATCGCGTGGAGCTTGACCGGTTGCAGAAGGCTGGTATCGATCCCGATAGTTTTACGGAGCAAGCGGCCGAGTATCATGCTGAGGATATGAAGAAGGACGGCATGGTTACCACGACAACTTATAGTGTTCCCCCTTCTCCGCCTCTCGGTGGCCCGAACAACAGCAATTCCTCTAATGGTCAGTTCGACACGATCTCGGCAGTTGGCGCTGGCGCCGCTGCTGGGGCTGCTCTCGGTGCTACCGGTGTCGCCGCCGCCTCCCTTTCTCAATCTCCCCGCGTCGCCAGTCCTGCTCCCGCTCCCGGTCAGCAACAGCAGCACTTCAACTCTTTCGACAACAACATGAACATGAACCGCGTCGCCTCCCCTGCCCCAAGCATCCCTTCCTTCGCCGCATCTGCCATGACCCCCACCATTCCCAACGTGACTGGCGGTTACCAGAACCAGTCTCAGAGTCCGTCGTTCCCTCCCAACCGCAGCTTCACCTCTCCGGTCCCTGCCTCGCCCAACCCTCAAGGTTCCATGTACGGAGATATGAGCAGAGTAGGCAGCCCCGCTCCTGGCGGCGGACTAGCCCACCCGCAACCCCAGAGAAGCTTTACGGCCGGTCCTACTGCCCCTGGGTTTTCAAGCCCGCAGTCGGCGAGCTTCGACTTTAATAACCACGGGGGTTACAACAGCCCGCAGGCTTCCACGTTCGGTGGAGCATACGGTCAGCAACCAGGATCCGGACTTGGGACACAGTCGGGCGGTGCTGGATATGGTCAGGCTGGTGTTGGTCAAGTACCTGACTTTGGACTGCCGGGTCAAGCCGGGTTTGCGGAGGGGAGGGATAGTTATTGGGGTGATACCCGCGATAACGGGCATAACCAGGGGCATATGAACAACGGGGGATACAGGTGATGTTGGGAATTTGAAGGGATATAATGGCATTTCCATTGACGGGATGATATGACTGGCTGCCTTTTACGGGTCTGCCTTTACTACTTTACGAGACCATTTCTTTGCTTCTCTTCTTCTCGCAAGCTTTGCAAGCGAAGCGATAGGTTTGACTTTTACTGCCTAAGGCTACAACATTTAGCATCATACAAGAAAATAGAGGGAGGAAATTTTGGGGAGTTAGATTTTCATCTATTAAATCGCAATGCTAAATCTATTCAGGGTTATGACTGTCTAAGAATTACTGTTGGAGTTTTGGGTGCATGTTCCTTACGGGAAACGATAACAGTAATCTGCGGTACATAAGTGCATATCCGGACTCGACTTTTCAACAATTAGGAATGATTGATCAGCCGCTTGCCCGGCTAGCTCAATCGGTAGAGCGTGAGACTCTTAAGGAGTTCCTCCGTAATCTCAAGGTTGTGGGTTCGACCCCCACGTCGGGCTCAATTCCCGTCGTTCCCTTCTTTTTTTCGAGAGAAATCTTCTTTTTACTCGCGTTTTGTTCTTGCCCAGCTGGCATTTTGTGGAAAGGACTGAGTGTAATTCTTTTGTTGAATCGTGAGTGCGATCCATAATGTCTTCCAGATGTTTTTGCCCTTTTCACTATTCAGCTTGATTGACGGCAATTTTACATCTTTTGCCTCGACGGCATTGCTGCCTTCTTCTACTGTCATTGACAAGTAGTCTTCTCACGGCATTTGGTTTCATGTTTGTCGGCACCAGACTAGCATAGTCCAAGTTTATACGCCTACCTGACCGTGGCCGTTTCCGAGATTACGCCAAGGTACCAATATCCGGCTCGGATTCCCAAGGTGTGCGTTGAGTTGGTTTCTCCCATGTTGCATTTGTGTTTTTGATGTTCCAACACGAATCGCACCCTTCTATCCACCCAAGCACCCCATCGATATGACCTTGCAGGAGAGATCATGATGCCCTCCACAATGCCTCTGCAGAGTGTCGTCCTCGAGCCTTGCAAAGTTACAGGCAACTGCCGATGTCACTGGCCTCCTGCTCTGCCCTCCCCCCTCCGCCTCGCAAACACGCTCCACGCTCCCATCATATTAGACTTTACTAGCCCCGGGAGTCAACAGGTCGTGATTCGTTTGTTGTTGTACAGTTGCTTTTCTCTTTCTTCATGTCGAGCTAGGTATTGTACAGCAGCAACCTCGTTTTGAAAAACCCTAAAGAACAGAACTGAACGCCTGAAAGAGATGCCGGTTGTGGTACATGGTGTGATCGGATGTGGTGGTGTCATATGGTTCGGTATGCCATCATTACGGGTGGAGGAACTCCGTCTTGTCTGGTGGTATGGAATCGAAAGATGCGTTCACGCTGGGAATCTCGCTCAAGCCTTGGTCTTCTTCTCGATCACCGCCTGCGTCTTCTTGTGCTTGGGCCTCAGGATACCGACCTATTTCGTGGGTGGTCGTTAGCGTCAGCAGAAACGTCCAGAAAATAGAGGCTTTGGAAGGACAAGACGTACATAGGACAATAACCTCCAAACGGTGTCGGTCGGCTGAGCTCCCACACCAATCCAGTACTTCGCCCTCGTAATGTCAAGCTTGATGTCCTTGTGCAACTTCCCCGAGGTGTCGTAAGTGTCCTTCTTGGGGATGGGGTCGTATGTGCCGATTACCTCGAGAGGCTTGCTGTTGCGCGCGGTTCTAAGGAGTGGATGGGTTAGCTGTCTGCCTGTCTGTCTGCCTGGCTGGCTGCTGTCGCAATCGAAAATTCCGTACCTGGCGTGGGCAATAACAATGTTGTAGAAGGGCGCATTGGTGCGCCCAAACCGGGCGAGTCTGAGCTTGAGGACCATCTTGGATCGCGGGTGGTTGGAGGGATCTGGACAGAAAGGCGTGGTGGAGGAGGGATTGTCGCCGACGAGGTTGGAGATCTTGAATCTTTTTGCGAGGACGTCGGCGAGGTCGCGCGTTGATTGCCGGATCGCTCACTGAAAGATTGTGGAGTGCTGCCGGGCGCCCAGGAGCTGTATCCCGGCAGGCAATTGGCTCCGAGGTACGTACCTTTGCTTCACAAGCCACTGAAGTTTCAGTTAAAGCCACATTCAGCCACGCAATTCCATGTGCCGACTTGCCTGCCCCGACAAGACCTTCATTGTGTAGCAGGCACGACCGCACGAGTGGGATCATGATGCACTGGATCGACGATCATGAATTGAGGAAGCAGCGGGTGATGTCAGTAGCACCTGCCCGGAATAAATGCAAAAAGGGAGCGATTGGGATTCAATTTTTCAATTGCACGTTGAACCCCTCGGATTAATTTTCACATTTTCTTGCCCTGTGCATCATCGTCAAGCTTGAAGCTTCAAAGACACCCCCTAGCATCTACAGACCACTCACTCTCAATACTACCACTTCTTCCCCGCCCATTTCCACCCGTCAGAACTTCCCTTGCCTTCCAACCCTCGTCTTGTTCCGTATAAACGCTTGCGTCCAGTCCAGAACCAGTACCACACACAGCCTTCTTCCACCATGGCGCTCAAGGTATGTCATGTCGCACCAAAGCCAAGGAGAAGAAGATTGATGGAGCCGGAGCTTGTTGATTTTCGGCCGCAGCTCCGACTCCCCGCAGGCCCTTGTGCAACACAACAAGCTCCAGACACGCTGGAACCAGGTATTTCCCCATCGACGCCCACAGACACTAATCAAATGGCCGCCTCCAGACCCTCTCTGCAAAGGCTGCCGCTGCTCTCGACCGCGAGCTTATGAGCACGGGGGCCTTTTCCCTCGACCAGCTCATGGAACTCGCAGGCCTCTCGGTCTCTCAAGTTGGTCTGTATCTTTGCATCCCAATCTTCATAACCCAGCGACAACGTTGCTAACCATCTTTCTTAAACAGTTGCCAGAGTTCACCCTATCAAGCAGGGCCGCCGAGTGTTGGTTGCTGTTGGCCCTGGAAACAATGGTTAGTCGCTGAATGTTTGGTTCCTTCAGGGGCTGCGTGGTCCAAGCGCTTACCTGTTCTGTGCCTGTTGTCAGGAGGTGATGGCCTCGTGGCTGCTCGACACCTTTTCCACTACGGCTATCAACCTGCCATCTACTATCCGAAGCGGCCCAAGAACGATCTCTATCAGGTGAGCGAATCTCTCCTTTTCCCTTCGATCAGGTATATCGGATGCAGCGTGCATGTCGATACTGCATGTCGGCAAGTGCCCAACGGAATAGGTCTACAAGCAAGGAGAGACAGGACAAGTCGTCCAAGACCACGGGCAGGACATGGGGTTGCTTGAAGGACAACCGCTATGGAGACGAGAAACAAGATTGGAAAGTGTGTGTATTGGGCTCGGATTCAGAGTTTTCTGTCTTGTATGGGAGCCGTGCTTGTTGTCGATACGATGTCCCTCCCCGAATCCGACTCCCACAGGCCCTTTCCTACACGCAGTCTCCGTGCATAAACATATTGAGAGCCTCAACCACCGTATCGTGTATCTGATGTATTGGGCCTCATGCTAACCCGTCTCCGTCCCCGCAGCGCCTGGTCAAACAATGTGAAGACCTAGAGATACCCTTTGTCGACGACTTTCCCGCTGCTCTGGAGTCTACTGACCACGTCGTCGATGCCATCTTTGGTATGTTCCCGAGGCCATGGTTTGCTCTGGACCTTGACTGACGCCCGCGTGTAGGTTTCAGTTTCTCCGGCGAGGTTCGAGAGCCGTTCCCTGCCGTCATCAACGCCATGGCCGAGACAAAGATTCCGGTGACCTCGGTCGATGCTCCATCGTCGTGGGACATTCATGAAGGACCGCCCAAGTCCGGGGTGGGCAGCAACTTTCACCCTAACGTCTTGGTTAGCTTGACGGCTCCGAAACCTCTGGTCCAGCACTTCAAGGGTCGCCATTTTGTGGGTGGACGGTACGTACCATGTTCCTTTTCTTTCCTCGTTCCGTCGTCCTGGTGGTGTGGCTGATGCTGGTGGCAGGTTCGTCGCTCCGTCGATTGCGAAAAAGTACGACTTTGACGTTCCCAAGTATGAGGGTATCGACCAGATCGTCGAGATCAGCGACAACCAAGTCAAGATCTAAAGGCTCTTTGCCTCCTCCTTGTCAACGTGGTCGCTGGTGGTGGTGGTGGTGCTGCTGCTGTCTCCCCGGACCAACCCAGGCTACATGAGACTGCAGCCTCCGTGTCGACTATTGGGACAAGTAGGGCTCGGACAGCCTCCGTCGTTCATCTTCAGGCGCTTTCGAAAGGTCCCGTTTGGACAACGGATCAGGGGTGGATGAAAGTCCTTGCAAAACTCGACGTAGACTAAGTAGTCTTTCCCGCAGGCTGGGCAGTCATGGGTAACGTGCTCGATGCACATTAAAACGGACAAGGGGCAACGGGGTAACGAGTTGGTACGGTTGATGCGAGGTGCCGACGGTATTATGTCTTGGATCTATGGGTAACATGGGCTGTATCCGACGTCGAGGTTGTCGATGTTGTGCTTTCGTCTTTTTTCGGTAGTGTGGCTTGAGTGGTGTGGTATGGGTTGCTGGTGGTGTGGCTGCTCCTCTCTCTTGACCTCCTGGGATCTGCCGCTGACAGACAGCCTGACGACCTGCCCGACGGCTGGCTTGGTATGGTACGATGTCGATTACCGTTTAAGAAAGAGGCAGCCAGGGTGGTAGGACGATGGAGTGCTTTGGAGCAGAGGTCTGGCAGCAATGGCACAGCCACCAACCCGTTCTGGATATTGGGGAGCAGGGAGGGCTTGGCAGGGCTCCAATAGAGTGCGTGATAGATGGGGGGGTGCTTGCGTTTTGGGGTGCTGTTTGGGTGTGTCGATCGCCAAAACAGGCAAGGCAAGTCGGAAACAAAACAAGAGATTGGTAGAAGGGAAGTGGGTGGTGGAGGTCCGCTAGCCGCTGGGGTAATGCTTATAGCGTTGGGGACAGCAACCAACCAAGACAACAGTCCCTCTTTCGACTGGGAATGGGTACACCCAAAACGCCTTTGAAGGTAGAGATGGAAGAGGTGTGTGTGGTTATGGCGTTGGTTTACCTGTCTTTCGGGATGATAGATTGGCCACCGGAAGAGCGAAGAAGCAGCGAAGGACACCAATGTACCGGATGTGTGTGACACTACACGCAGAAGGGGAGCTCCATCTGAAGGACTGAAAGTAGAAAGGGCAACAGGCTTGACGGAGACTGGGTCGGGTCAAGACCGGTGGGTGCCGGTGCTCTACCTTTCTGCCGGTTTGGTGAGAAATGGAGAAGAAAACCCCGAAGGAGCGGTATATACAAGAGCCCCGTCCGACCAGTTTGATTCGCAAGTCGTGCAAGCCTAGTTCCATTTTTTTCCCTCTACCTTTTTCCTCGCGCCGCTACGTACATTTGACAAGAGGGAGAAAAAAAGTTCAGTCGAGTTCAAGAACCCTCATTGTGATACCGGGTGCCTGGATGGGCATTGTGACCCCGGAGCTTTTCAGGAGCATTTGCTCCGGCAATGTCTGAGTGGTTGAGCGAGGTGGGTGCCAAGGCATATGTAGTTCGAGGATTTTAAAAAGTACATAGCAAAAGGCCGCCCGCGCCGAACCGCCCAAATAGAAAGCAGCGACAGCAGGGTGCTGTAAACTACGTAGGGATTGCGGGACTGGCCGAGGAACCTACGAAACACAACCCAGCCAGCCTCTAGCAAGCTTGGAAGTTGCTGCTCATTCTTTTGCGAATATGTAGGAGGACCAAAACGGGCAGCGCTCGACGTTTTGAATGCAGTGACAAACGGGACCGCGAGCATGTGGCAAAGCCCGGGTCCCCACTGCACCCACTGCACCCACTGGGCCCTGGGCTGTGCCCACTGCCCCAGTCGGAACTTCCGCTTCCTTGCTTGCCCTTGTGGCACTGCAAGGGCAATTGCTACGCTACGACGGCGGCAACCCAGGAATGACATGGAAGCAGCGGGACCCCTCGTGACACCCCTCGGTCCTGCCACCATAGAGGTATGCATCACGACAATGTCAACCAAATCTTTCTTGAGCTGGTGAACTTCCACTTGGCACACTATACCTATCGTGACTTCTTGCGCAGACTCGCGTTCGGTTCGGTGCTGTGCAATTGAGTGGTGTTACTGGCTGTATCAAGATATCGGATGAACCTCCGGTCATTGCTGCCAATGTAGCTGGGTTCTACGTAGAGGCCAAGTTCCAAACTTCAGTTCCAGATCGATCGTCTTTTATCGGTCCTTGAACCATGCACCGGCATCAGCTGGGACTGCCAAGTCAAGCCGGGCGAATTCGAAATCTCGCAGGCAAGACCGCAAAGGTTCTCTCAAAGATGGACGATGACGATCAGGGACGGAAAGCAGTACCGAAATCCAATAAAAATAACCGCGAACCACGGCAACGAACCCGAGTTGGCCATGGGCAAAGATGGAGAAACAGACAACTTAAATACCACCCGTCATCCGCTCGACAATCGGTCGATCAACATTGCCTCAAACCCCGCCCACCGCAAGGAAATCGATATGCTTGGAAATGCGAATGGTCCCCGTTGCTATCAACCCATTTCAGATTCACAGAAAGTACAGAATGTCATTCGTGCATCCGCATAAAATCTCAGGGTCCTGCACGGGGCCCGTGACCCCACAAGCGGGAAAGACGGGAAAGACCCGGACAGCCTTGTCAATTGGAAATTGGCTCACTTGGCTGTGACAGCCAAGCGGGCTGCTGCTTCTGGGCATGAAGCCTTTGTTCGATTATCAATTCGTGGCCGACTTTTTTTTTTTTTTTTATACCACTCTGGATCTTCCTTGTCATGTGTGTGACATGTGGCCATAATATTGTTTATCGATGTCATTCCTTTGCCTGTCGTTAGTGTTTCACGCGGAACGTAACCTTACCCTCCCGTCTCGCTGGTGAAGGTGGTTTGGGTAAGATCGATACTATGGGATTTTTGGTAAGTACGAAATCGTAAAATACGGAACGTAATCTATGTAATGTCTGAATGTCAAGGCGTATTGGACGTATCAATGGGTCATTCAAGAACCCTTGCAGAAACCATCAACCTTTCCTCTCGACTTTTTGACAGCATCACACACTCCATGAATACGTCCAATCCCACATGGTCCTCCTTCGGTAGTCCCCAACGGGCCGAACCCGCAACCGCGAGGAACAACTTCCCAATCGAAAAAACTGCGATTGGAACAGAGCATGGCCGTCCAGATCTTTTGATCGTCAAAGGATGATTTCGACACGGTTAGGCCTCACCGCGGCCATATGAAAACCTGAAGAATGTCTTCATCTCCAGCTAATCCAAGAACAGCGAACCTCGTTGACGATCTCACGGCCCAAGCCGCCACAACGGCAATATCATGACGTCTCAAAACACAGAATACCTTATCCACTTGTTGGCGCTTCTGGGCAGCCACGCTACCGACGTTCTGGCACGTCTAGGCCCTCATGCAGGGTACGAATACGGCATGTGGACGGGCGGGCGGTAAAGAAGACCACGCTTTGTGGGTGGCACGGCTTTTGCGGCTCAAGTTGGGTTTGACAACACTTTGTCCACAACGTCGAAATGATCACGAGAGCATTCACCATCACCGAATCATAACACCGCCAGACGCATGCATGCACCAGACAATAGTTTACTTGGCTCGAGTGGGTCGATGTAGTGTTATCACCGCGCGAGCTAACACTAGGTGTTGCTATCGATTTAGCCATACCTCTACTAATGGCGGGGTTGGGGTTACCATGTCTGTCGCTGTCCTCCCGTCCCTCCTACAACGTCCAAAGTTGGTGTTGCTTGCGAGGATACCATGTGGGTGTGGTGCCCGCAAGCGTATATGGTATATACGGTATTATACCAACCAGTACCGTTATGACGACCATCTAGACCACTTCAACTTGGAGCTAGCTCATGCCGTTTCTCTACTCGCTTGGGACGACGACTGGACGTTGACTTTAGCTTTGTCTCGGGAACTTCCGGATGGATGAGGCTTT
This sequence comes from Copromyces sp. CBS 386.78, assembly GCA_030685235.1. Classification (NCBI taxonomy): domain Eukaryota; kingdom Fungi; phylum Ascomycota; class Sordariomycetes; order Sordariales; family Sordariaceae; genus Copromyces; species Copromyces sp. CBS 386.78. Next base: position 58,188 of record MU839235.1, read on the forward strand.
TGCCGCTACCATCGATCAATATTGACATATGGAAATTCTCGTCTTTTCATCTCTCCGTCATCAACCATCCAAGTTCGGCCCTCAGCCGGCGAATCTGCGGAGACATGTCGGTATTTCTTCATTCCGGGACGGAACTATCGAAAAGAACGGAACTCTTCCGGGTACCTACGCACCCAGATACGCAGTACAGTAGACGGCGCACGGAAGAGAAGATGGTCAAGTCCCGGGCCGATGGACAGTCAGACATTGTCCTATCGGATTTTGAGAAAGCATGCCAGACAGACGTCTGAAATTTCATATACGAGCTCCCATGGCAATCCGGATGCGACTATTTGCCACTGTTTACAAAAGTTCCGGACCTTGGCAAAAGATCTTTTTACATCGGTGTGATTTGACGAGCTAAACCGAAGCTACCGAAGCTACCGGAATGCTTTGTGTCAAAGATGGATATTATCGACATCTTGATTCCTCCATGGAGGTCTGATGTGAGGATCATGAAGCTCATTACCCGTCCTTCCGTGGCGAGAAAGTTCCTGCTTGTTTTCTCGTCGTCGTTGGACATTTTCCCGTCTGTTCATCGTCATGGTTTTCGCGTGGGATCGTGGTACCGTAGTTGTTTTTGGACATGACGAGCCACAGGGAATGACCATGATGCCTTTGCTAATGGTTACCTATTTGACCGGCACGCATGATGGTTTTATTGATCCGGCTCGGCCAACGTCTTTCGTTGTGTTTCGGCTGAACAAGGTTATCGTCGTCAAGATGAATGATGAAAGACTGATGAAGATGGCGAGATCTTACTGTTCGGACGGCGTTCATCCCTACAACAAGTTAAAATGGTCGGGGGACTAGCTCCGATCCAACCAATCCCGTCCGCTCCATCCCATCCGATTCCGGGACCGATCCGTTTCCGCATTGACGCAATCCCGGGCCGATCTCCGACATCATTGCCGTAGTGTAAAACGGCCATGACCTAATAACCTCCAAATCCCATTTCTTTGGGCGAAATAGCTGCTTTACATCAAAGTTTCCCAGCAGACAGACCAGGAAATTCAACCCAACTAGCATTACAAACTAAAACACTACAGTACAACACATCATACTCTTCCATCCCCCGCTCGCGGGCTAGATTCTCGGCAGTCTTCCAGGCCGATCGGTACCGACGAATCGCAACGGCTTTGCATCCGATTGAGTTCTTGCAGTAACCCGAGGTAACGCCGGTGAGGAGGTGGTTGGATCCTCTCTGTCCATCCTCACACTCGCTTCGGCGCCTACGGGGCCTTGGCGCTGTGAGACTTTGTCTGTGTATGCTCGTGTAGGTACACGCCGACATGATCAATGATAGTGAAAGTTTACGTGCCCTTGGATTGCATTGTTTAGACGGTCTTCAGAAGAACTAACAGCTAGTACACGGCAGGTCATTGGAGTTGGACCTCGAGATTTCATATTTTTCTTTGACTATGTTTTTCTTATCTATATGCGCTTCGCCAGCCAAGTAACTATCTCCTCCATTCTTTCTTGGAACTAGTCTTTTGCACTTATGTGTCTCCTGCCGTCTATGTTTCTTCTTTCTCCAGATGGTCAAACGCCATTACCATGGAAAGCAAACGCTCATTCGAACATTTGACTGCCCCCCTTTATCGTCCTTTGCTAACCGGGCAATTTTCGCTGGTGTCAATGTCTTCCTCGACCAAACCCCGACCCTCCTTTCATATCCTTCAAATGCTCATCTTCTCGCGCCAAATACCACGAAGCTCTTCAGAGATGATGGCTTCCGACCAGGAACCGGCACGCTCACGGGTGCTGGTTTTCTCAGTGTGTTCGCCCTGCTCGTTCTCGTTCGCGTCGCCAGGTTGTTGCTCATGGGTCTCGACGGCTTCAACCATCTCCATGCTGTCAAGTGGAAGGGAGTAGGTACGAGCTCTGATTCCATCTGCAGTGACGATACTACCAGTCTCGGTTGTCTTGGAGTCGTCCGGGGACGCTTCACCGTCGACCGTCGTGCCGCACTCACCCGCCATGCTCTCAAAGGCGCTGTCCATCGGAGAATCGACATAACCACTGTCATCACCACAGCCACAGGATCCTAATCCCCATCCCTCCCCCTGTTCAAATCCACCTTCGCCTCCATAACCCAAACCCGGTCCGGGCCAGCACATGTCCGGGCCAGCACATGTCCTCCTGGCGGGGTTGGGAAGAGCACCGTCCCCCAAGTTGCCAACCACTAACACCCAAACCCCTCAACTCCCTCACCACGCTCACCATTTCCTCCACCTTGCCCCTCTTGATTTTACGGAGTTGCTTCGCGCCGTGACGGTGGAAGTTGTACTTGCCGTGGCGCCAGATCTCGACTTCATGGGCGGCGTCGAGACTGTTGAGTTGGTCTTGGATGTTTTGGAGGCGATGGGTCAAATTGGTGATTCTGGGATCTTGGGTGAGGGCAGGCAGGAAGTGTTGGGGTGTGAACGGTTTGGGATGGATTTGAAAGGGGGAATAGGGGGAAGCTGGATGGAAATGGGGTGGACTGATGCGTGGATCAGAGGGGTGGGTAGGGGGGAAAGGAGCAAAGAGGTGAGGGGGATGGGGAGGGGGGGTGGAGAATTGTTGGTGGTGATGGGGATGAGCGAAGTGATAGGGGTGCGGATGGTACGGTGAAGGGGAGCTGTGATGATGAGAGGGAGTAGCAGGTTGGTAGTGAGGAACAGTGTAGTACTGCTGTTGTTGGTATTGCTGAACAGGAGGCTGCACGTAAAGAGGAGGGCCGAAAGCTGGGTGGTAAGGAGTCCAGCCCCAAGGCGAGAGGCCATCGTAGTACGGCTGCTGATATTCAGGGGTGTATTGCTCATGGTACTCGTGGTCGTGATCACGGCATTCTCGAAGCTCGCCAGGGGTGTTAGTATCGCCCTCAAAGCCTTGGTCGTACTGTTGGCCTAGATGGCCGACTCTCTCTTCCCGAGCACGGTACTCGTCAATAGCTTGGTTGAGCCTTGCCGTCAGGTTGGGAGTTGAAGGGCGACGTTCGCTGTCGGATGCTTCTGGGGTGTAGTTTGGAATGTAGGCCATGACGATTCTGGAAGCGCCGCTGTCATGCTTGTCGTAGGCATCGTTGTCTACACTGCCAGGTTCCTGTTCGGATGCTTCTTTGGCAGTGTCCCTGGCCTTGGGAGGCTCTTCTGGGCCCCTTTGTGGCTCCTCCACGGTTACCGACATGGCTTCCTGTACGTTTAGCCTTGGGTTTGCTTGACCTCTTTCAAGCAGGTGTCTTCTCTTTTGCTGTGAAAAGAAGTACCTGCTGGTCCTTGATTCGCTGGAAAAGTATGGGGAGGCGAAACAACTTATACCTCTCAGTGCAGCCAAAAAGGCCGAGCAACCAAGGACCGGCTACCGCTGTCTGAATCACGCCGAATACTATTGTTCGGCAGGCTAGCATGATGCACTTGGCTCAATGACCTATTGTCCGTTATTCCATCTATTCATGCCAGCCAGCGCCGAACCTTGAGGCTGGGGCTCGTCAGGTTATTCATGGGCCCATGGGTAGACGGTCGTGGACACAAAGTGTCAGCCACACGGGCAGGTCAGGCGGAAAACGTTGCCATCGGAATAGCCTGGGATTGCTTCCCGTGTGATTCCCGGTCCAACGAGCCGATAGTGATGGCTCATAGCAGGGTTTGTCGGCCGTGTTACTGCGCCATGGTTGTTTGCCAGACACCGTTCTTCGGATCCGAAGGCTGCTGGGCTGACTCCGGGCACGACAAGGTGTTTGACCAAAGTTGGGGTCCATGGGATGGAAGAGAAGCGTTTGCTAGGTGGCTGTTAGGAGCATGGTCAGGAGACGGATCAGATGAATTGTTGAGTAGGTAGGAGCAGGTTCTGGATCTTGATAACAGAAAGTGGGAGTGATTTAAGCAATGATTAATGAATATGACAAACACCTACGCGAGGCTGGAGAGTGACTACCAACTGTAAATGACGTGTTATTCGATTGTGTATCTTCTTTCCCTTGGTCTGTATCAACTCTTACACCACGAATAGGTAGGCCTCTTCACCGACTGTTCAGCTATTGCGACCAAGTTCTCCCTCCGTTCCAGCCTCGTTGGGATACGGTGTGTTCTTTGCTGCTATGTCGGAGAGTCGAGCTCGTAGGGTTGTCGGTTGCTCCCATCGGGTATGACGCTGTTTCGAGGGAACTTATGAGCCAGCTTCCTCGTGTTGCTATCCTTCAATACTGCCAACTCAAACAACCGGCCCACCGCCCTGCTGCTCCAACCTCATCCTCAACTCCCTCTCCTTCTGCGCCACCTCCATCTCCAGCCTCTCGACACTATACTTGAGCGCCTCCTTCCTCTGCCTAACGACTTTTGCTCTCAGCGCCGCCTCCCCATTGAGCTTCTTCCCGCCCTTCAAGTTCTTCTGTATACCTCCTGCACCGCCGCTCTTCTGTTCCCGGTTATAATTAGACAGTCGGCCACCGTTGAGTTCACACCTGGCCTTGAGCGTCTCCACCCTCCTTCCTTTCCGCTCCAGTTCCTTGTCGACTCGTTCTAGTAGCAGCTCGATAAACGGGCCGATCTCATGGCGCAAGGAAGCTTCGGCGGCTTGTAGAGTCGGCTGTGGGATCAGCTCGTAGTGCCGAACGGTCTTGAGGACGGAGGAGAGTCGAGGGAAGTCGGAGGTTGATGAGTCGAGGAGGGAGAGCGAGGAGGATAGGAGGTTGAGAGAGGAGTGGAGGGGTGGGAGAAGGGTAGCGAAGGAGGGAGGTGGTGGGTTATAATTGTAGTTGTAGTTCATCTTGATGGTTTGTCGCGAAATAGACCTGGTCGGTTGAAGATGGCGTGGACGGGAGTCTGCCCCGGCTGTTTCGTCGCCTGGAGGCCGTGGCCTTGTGCTGTCGTGCTTTGTTTACTTTCGGCGCGATGCTCGCTGGTCTTTGGACTTGCAGGGAAATGTCTCGTGATGACGATAGTCTTCGTTTGTTCGGTTATGTGGGAGTCGGATATATGGCGATAGTCGTTGCCCAGTGTTGATCAAGAGGAGCGATCTGGGGAAGCGAGGCTGGAAAGATGAGGATGGTCAGTGAAAAGACGATTGACCTCGGCGCGTCATAACATCCTGCCCGCTAAGGAGCCTACCCGATCCCGCTGTGGGGGACACTGCAGCCGCTGAATGGTGGACCTTTTTGGTGGATCGTCCACTAACGGCTGCCTTGTGGGGCTGTTAGTGCCGCCGACCTTGACGCATCTGTCACCTTCATTGTCTTCAACTTTCCCCTTTCAACTTCGACTTTTGCTTGTTCCAACTTTGACCCAAAACCAACGTCCAGTCAAAGCCGCGAACTCTACTTCCCACAAGCTCCTTCTTCTCCTTGTCATTTATACCATTATGGACTGTGACTCTCTCTAACCAGCGTAAAGAAGCTCTGGTCTTTGGCCCGACAAGCGTTGCGTCTTCTCCCCTTTGACAGCCAGCGCTGGAAGAAAAAAACAAAGTGAACGCTGTCGACGATATTCAAGCTAGAAAATGACGATGGATGTTTGCCCTCGCGACGGGACCTCCTTCAAGTTTTTTCGCGTTTTATTCCGCCACAGCCAAGTTATCCTCCAACCTCCCGTCCAGCTCCCACCACATCATGAACAAAACAATTATTACTAACCCGTTTCCCCGGACAGACCTTCTTTTTAGGAGCACGAAGAGAACGAGAACGCGATGAACGAGAATCGTCGAGATCGAGGAAAGAGGTCGACAGGACAGGACAGGCCCGTACCAGTACTCGGATAATCCTACCTCTAGCCAGGCCCGGGTGACGGGGAACTTAGGTACCTACACCTGGCCATCTCAAGACTTGTAGGGCCACCATCTTACATAACCCAGGCCGAATGCGAGACCGACATCACAACTGAAGGAGAGCGGGACCAGAACGGCAGCACGAAAAGGTGTCGACTGGCACGATGATGGCAAGGTATGATCAGGGCCAGTGGACAGTCGGTCGCGTAGCATACAAGAAGGTAAGTATGTGTTCGAGATGCGGTATCATGTCCGAGTAGCCTGGCTAAGCCTGCAGAAGAGACGGAAGGAGATTGTGGAAACTGGTAGTGGAATAATCCCGGTTGCTCGAGCGTGTGGGAGTTCCTTTTGGTGTCTTTTTACTGTTATGTCGGTGATATCAACCATTATTACACTCCTGTCAGGCACCGTCCAAACCAAGTACCCATCCATGTCCCTGTCAAAAAGATGTGATGGACAGGGACAAGGGTGAATGGTGATGATATCTAAGACCCTCGGTCTCCACACGTCGCTCCTGGGTAATTTCGATAATCTCGCATTTCTTTGCAGAGGCTGAGTAGCATTGGAAATTGGGAATTGAAAAGAGTGGGAGGCAGCCAACGAACCTTGCGTCGAGTTGTCATCGGAACAGTTATAGACAGTCATCATGATCAATCGGACTGGTTATATTCTCTAGTTCTACTTGCCATCCCCAAGCCCAAGTCTTGGAATCCTGCATACTCCCATTGTTGTTGGATCCCTCTTGGGTTCACAATCCTCTCGCCGTCCATAAAGTTCGTAAAAGCCCCATTTTCATCTCCCCATCTTTTTCTGTTCCCTTCCAAACAGCGGGTGGTTCTCTGCCCCAGCTGCGAGAACCAAGACATACAAAGTTGATACAAGAAATTGTGAACATAAAAAAAAAAAAGACATTGCAAGAAAAAGAAAAAGAAAACCTCCATTTTCACCCGAGCCATTCACCATGCCACATCCAACAATCCTGTTTCTCCATTCGTTTCCAAACGAGCCACTGTTGCTGATCATGTGTCTGTCGTGTTCCGAGTCCCGTGGAGAAAATACAAGTTCAACGTTAATGTGGGTATAAAACGCCGACTTAAAAGAAGAAAGAAAACATTTCGTGATTTACTGAATCATGTTTTCGAAAGAACAACATAAACTCCATTCACCCCCCTCATAGCAAGATCAAGTAATTGCTCGGCGCAATACCCGTCTCTCCAGTCTCCTTCCTTGCTTGCCACCACCGCCCACTCACGTCGCTAATCTCCAACACCTCATGCTTCGAGAAACTAATCTCGTTGGCATCGTCCGGGTTGGCCTCGTAGCTGAATATCGCCTTGGCCCTATACGGGTATTCCGTCGGCGGGACGATCTCCCCTTCTGTCCCTTGGGGCTTGGGGATGTTGTTTGACGAGAAACCCTGGGGGATCTGCGACTGGCGAGCGGGGTTTTCGAGCCCGTTGAGCTGGGCTGTGTACATTTGCGGGGGCTGGAGGCCAGAGGCTGAGGTTTCAGGGCGCATGTTGTAAGACCCATAAGCATTGGGTGAGGGGTGGTTCATGGTTTGGCGGCTCATGTGGTGGGCGGGGAGGGCGGATTCCTTGGTGAGAGCAAACGAGTCGATGTAGGCGCGTGGAACGGCGGAGGGGGCGGAGCCAAAGTAGAATATCCAGATGATCTGGCACATGTTAGCAATTTGGTCGGGTAAGTGGTTAAAAGGAGCCGCATACCGTCACCATGGACAACAAAATGTATCCAGCCGCTGTCGCCTCCATGGACGCAACACCGCTGTAAATCAGGTTGTTAATCGACGACGTGGAGCCGACCAGGCCGACTGCCAGGTAACCAACGACAGCGACATGGTAGGTCTGAGCACTGTCGGAAGCGATGACGAAGAAGATGCCGAGGATGAGGAAGAAGTTGAAGACGAGGGTGAACCAGCAGTAGGTTGGCCATATAATGTTATCGCCTACGTCTTGGTCCCTATAGCCGAAGATGGATCCAAAGAGGATGATGATCCATGCCAGCTGTGGTAAATGTTAGTTTTGAACGCGAAAGCACGACGCGCGCACCAGAACTCACAGTGGCAATAGAAGTAGTGGCCAAGGCAAATGGGTCGCCAATAATGTTGCCCATGTCTATGCCTTTTCGGCGGTACGAGTTCCTGCTGTGTTCCATTTTGGGGTTGATGAACGATGGGGAGTAGTTGAGCGATCCTCCGTACGATTGCATCAAGGGCGAGAGTCGCCAAGGGAGAAGCGCTCTCTCAAGATTACTCAAAGGTCCGTGTCTAAGTGATGGACCGACGCGTGGGCAGTTCAGTTGACGCACACCTTCACCAGGAGGAGCATAGGATGACAGCGAGTTGGGCAGTGTGTCGTATTCCGAGGACCAGTCCGCGGTTGGCAATGTAATGTTTTTGTTTTTACGAAATGAGAGGAAGCGCGACGGCGACAAGTAGTCGAGGTCGAAGCAATAATTTGGGTCGGGTAGCAATCGCTATGTCCGTTGGTTTGCTGCAAGAAAGACGTCGAGCGAGGAATTCGGTGTCCAGCAACGCGGTATCGCTCGTCTCGGTCGTTGCAAGTTTAGGTGGATGGAAATGAGCAAAGTTGCAGGTCGAGAGATGGATTGCAATGTTGTCGTTATCTATAATGAAGAATGTCGGGCTCGTGTTGTTGTTGGCAATCGGCAAAGAGGAGGCTGAGTCCAAGGAAGGATGTGTCGCTGAGTGGCCGTCGGGTATTATTGTTCGTTCGGCGCAGACAAAACGGGACTGGAGCCTTTCAATCTTCAGGGGAAATAAGCAAACAACGAGTCGTCGCGCGGGTCGATGGACGGTAGGTAGGTATCGGTACGGTAGTTGTTGGAATGGCGGCGGCGGCGGTACGGTAGACGGTAAACACGGAAGACAGATCAATCGGCGGAAGGTCGGTAGAAGTGGAAGAGTCGAAGATGTTGTTCCCGCTCTCTCTCTCGATTTCCTTTTTCCCTTTCTCTTTGTTTGTCTGGTGTTTGGGTGTGCTGTATATTGTGGTGCCTGTATGGTAATATCTCGGTACCTGCCAATGTCGTATTCCCCAGTCTCGTTCCGGTTCTCGTCGCAAGGGCTTAGCTCAGCTCAGCTCGGAAATGGCCTGGACATGGGCATCCGTATGCTGTCGTCGTGGTCGAGGTTGATGTTGTTGAGAAAAGGAAGGTCGCGATCAATTCAATCAATCAATTGTCAAAGATGGGCTGGGCGATGATCAACGCCGGCCAATGGAGAAGTGAAGGGGAAGGAAACAAGGAAGGAGGGAAAGAACAGAAATGAGGGGATGGATTGCAGGAATGGACGGACGGACGGGACATGGAATGGAAATGGTGTGGGTGATGGGAGATACGCGGAAAGGCCAACGACGGGACTCCGGGGCAGTTCGCAACCTGGAAGTCCCGTCTTGCCTGGGCCATGGCGGATGAAAACGACTGGACGAGAGCACTGAAGAGAAGTGAGGAAGGGACCAACGATGGAGCCCACTGAATCCACTGAAGATGGGGAGCCATGTCCGCTGCGGAGTGCCCTGGAGCGCGTTGGACTTGGCGGAGGCACTGCACACTGGCAATTCAGGCACAGAATGTCAACACGCGGCACACTGTGCAAAACTGTTCCGAGTCGTCTGAACCAATCACACTTTTGTACTTCCTGGGGCTGTTGGGCTAAATGGAGATGTGCACGGGCCTCCTCACTGCCAAATCAGGTAATCACCTCATGTTGTTAATGGCACAGTGAGCGACACAGGGCTGGCTGGCAGCTTGAATTCTTTTCTTCGCTTCTCTCCATGTTTGTGATCGATGGCAGCCAAGAGGGAAGCATGTAAATCATTTATACAGAATTCCAGACTTGTGGTGTTGATTTGTTCAAGGAAATGGCTCGTCATGGTCAGATTGATTGTTTAAGCTGTTAGACCAGGCTACCTAGTACACTACTTCCTAAACCTCCACACTGTCCGAAAAACACCCGGAACTCAGCCAAGCAGCTAGCCATGTGGCTTCCCCTTGTCTCTGTGTTCCATCCACTCATTTGTCAGTAGACTGTTCATTCAGAAACACCATCAACACTTGTAAACGACAGGCTGAGAGCCGATTTTACCATGCATCCTCATCCAGCTGGGCTCGGTGACGGGCATGGAGCTTCCCGTCACCATGACACGATTATGCAGGGGCTTTAGTTTAGGCTCGCTGCCGTGGGTTCCGGGGGAAACGCCGTTCGTTTTGAAACATTATGGCGTCTGGAAACGTTTGGACACGCCGATTTGAATATTTCGCAACCATATTTCTTGATGCCATGTTATCAGAACGTCAGGGTAGGCAGAAAGTTCCTCTCTTGGGTTCCCGCGGGGCAACCGGCGATCTGATCACTCGCGGTGCACTCGGGAAAAGGGAGAATGGAGGGTTTGTTTACTGTCCTGTACATTCCACGAATCCAGCCCAGTGATAAAATATTGAACGCCATACTCCCGCCCATCTGCCGCGCATGGCCTGCCATGACATATATCCATTCCTTCGACCTTTTCCCGCTTCTCCCGATCCCGTTGACATGCGCTGATGTGGTCTCCTCTTCTGAATGACCATGTTGGGCGGCATATTGAGGCGCGACATGGCGATCCAAACCAAGTTGTGCGCCTAGCGGGTTGCTCGTGATCGCGTCATGTCCCGCTTGATCACAACACCTCGCTTCCCAGCCTAGGGAGTACCGCGATGCTGAAGCAGATGCGCCAGCCCAAACACAAGCCGCGTGCCGTCTTTTGATGCATCCGTGTCCCTGCTCTGGTTCGTACAAAGGCTGTTCCCATCGCGACCTCCCTCTTCATCTTTCGCTTGTCGTCCCTATTCTCCTCTTCGCCTCCTCACTCAACAACAGCATCCATCTCCCTAACCCTCTCCGCTCTCCTCACCCTCAGTTCGCACTTCTCCACCCTCCCCTCCCCCTCCGCCACAAACTTCCCATACCCCAGCACTCTCCTCTCATACCACGCCTTCATCACCGCTTCGCTTCTCTCCCTGAGCTCCGCTATTTCTGCCTCTTGCGCCAATTGCATGGCCTCCAGCCCTTTCATCCTTGGTATCAAGCTCGCTAGCTCGGCGCTCAGTTTTGTGTCGGGAATCGCGGACTCGATGGTGTTGTCGGGGGCGGCTGCTACCAGGGCAGAAGCGGTCTGGGAAAATTGGGAGGCGTAGGAGAGGACTGTCGCGAGGATGGCGGCGGGCGGGAGGTCGGTTGGTGGGAGCTTTTGGTCGGCTGAGGGGGAGGTGTGGAAGAGGGTGGGGTTGGCTTTGTCTGTTTCGTTGGGGACTGTGGTTAGTATTGAAATACTGGAAGGCGGGGAGGAGAGGGACGTACGAATCTTGAGCAGCTCAGCGTACACGCGAAAGCGCCGGATGAGCACATTGAAGCGGTGTTGGAGCTGGGCGAGCGAGGTGGTTGCCGAGGAGGATGGTGCTTGGGCTGGAGGATCAGAGGGTCCGTAGAGGATGTGTTCGATTCGTCGCAGACGTGATTCGAGGAGAGATATGGTGGCTAGAGAGGTCTTGTCCAGGCTCGAGGATTCCTGGGAGGCGTCCATGGTGGGCGAGTTTTGCGAGAAGATGGTAAAGAGCAGCTGAGCTCAAGCTGTGGTAATTGTCAAGAGGAAAAAGAACCTTGAAGGCGCGTGTCTAGACCGATGACGGTGTAAGGCTTACCGTTAATTCAACCCCGCCGTATCCAACAAGTGGAACACCAAACAAGCGACTTGTCATAAGGCTGATTTGCCCATTTCTGTGACCCCAAATGCTTCCCCGCCTGTCCTCCTTGAACTTTTTTCTTCCCCTGAACCATTTGTTTCACTCATAACCTGGAAATTACGTACGGTTTCGCTGCGGAGTTAATGTAAAACAAAAGGTTGAAATCTCCGTGTAACTGGCCAATGACAGCGAGTCGTGCATGGTACCTTCTGCTGGCACCTGTTATCCACCGCCCACTTTGCGTGGATCTGTTAGTCATGACAAACCTATAAGCCCTTGTCAGCGCGCTAAAACCGACCTTTTACCTAACAACAAAGTGTTGTCATCATTGGCATCTTCCACCACCGCCACTTGTGACTTTTTTCCTTTCTGCGATCCCTTTCGTTCCATAAAAAGAATCATCGGATACGCGACGATATCATCCATCCAACCTCGGATCGAACGACCACGACCATCCTCTGCTGCTGTGTATGCAGACCTACACTCGCTTTCTCCATGACCAGATAACAGTCGACGACAACTGACGGCGCCGACTGCCCACCACACACACTCTCCCCGACGATTACAATCCGACCTCAAACATCACGCGACACCACACGACGGTCCCGAGAGATAGAAAGTGACATGACCAACTATCATACTGTATCCAACAGCGGCCTCCTAGGGTCGAGTCACGGTGTCGGAGGAACCATGGTCCAGTACGTTTGCGCGACTACTCTTTCTAGCCACCATATCTAACGGCGTATTGTGTAGACAACGACGACTACGCTCCCCCAAGATGGGTGGCGGCCAAGCATCCATGATGAGCAGCAACATCAACCTGCTGAATACCAGTGCGTGAACTCTCCCAATCCGAGAAATATCTTGGTCCTAGAAAGACATTCTAACCGGGCGATACAGTCGTCGGAGCCGGCACCCTCGCCATGCCCCTCGCCATGTCCAAGTTCGGCGTCACCCTCGGCGTCATCCTGATCGTCTGGTGTGGGCTCACCTCGGCCTTTGGTCTCTACCTACAGTCACGCTGCTCGCGCTACCTCGACCGGGGCTCGTCCTCCTTCTTCGCGCTGTCGCAAATCACGTACCCCAACGCCGCCGTGGTGTTCGACGCCGCTATTGCCATCAAGTGCTTCGGTGTCGGCGTGTCGTACATGATCATTATCGGTGATTTGATGCCCGCCGTGGCAGCAGCGTTTGGGGCGGGGAATACCGGCTGGGACTTTTTGGCGGACCGCAGGTTTTGGATCACAGTCTTCTTTGTCATCTTCCTCATCCCCTTGAGCTTTCCCAAGAAGCTGGATTCGCTCAAGTATACGAGCTTGGTAGCGCTGTTTGCGATTGGGTACTTGATTATCCTGGTGGTTTACCACTTTGTCGTGGACGACCACAGTGGAAGGGGTCCTATCAGGCTGGTTACGTGGGAAGGACCGGTGGCTGCTTTGAGCAGTCTGCCGGTGGTGATCTTTGCGTATACGTGCCACCAGAATGTGAGCACCGCGACTTTAACCCCCGAAGATTGCCCTGCTAACAACGTATTTAGATGTTCTCCATCGTCAACGAGATCAAGGACAACTCTCCGGCAAGTCTTGTCGGCGTCATCGGCTCCAGCATCGGTTCTGCTGCCTCGGTTTACGTCCTAGTCGCCATCACGGGCTACCTGACCTTTGGCAACGAGATCCAAGGCAACATTGTTGGGATGTGTACGTGTCCCTCCTTAGCCACCCCCGTTGATCCAATCTAACATGTTCCAGACCCTCAATCACTCGCCTCCACCATCGCCAAAGCCGCCATGGTCTTCCTCGTCACCTTCTCGGTCCCCCTTCAGGTCCACCCCTGCCGGGCTTCCATCGACGCCGTCCTCCGCTGGCGACCAGGCCGCTCTTCTCGCACGCAAAACGTCTACTCCCCACCCGGTTCTGGAAACCAACCCCTCTTGCCTGCTGGCGGTGCTCCTAGCGCCGCCCTCGACAGCCACGGCGCCCCCGTAGTCGCCATGTCGGAACTCCGCTTCGCCTTGATCACCTCGGGTATCCTGATCCTCAGCTACTTGACCGCCATCAACGTGGATAGTCTAGACAGAGTGCTCGCCTACGTGGGGTCTACCGGATCAACAGCCATCAGCTTCATTCTGCCAGGACTGTTTTACTACAAGATTTCCGACCCGGAGAGTATACACCATCAGCGCCTGACTAAGGAAGACGACGATGCCGAGTACGCCTCCTCGTCCTCCTCCTCCAGTTCGGCCTCGGCTAGCGACGGAGACGAAGAAGAGGGGACGCCTGGACCGTCTGGATCTGGAGCGGGGATGGGAGAGAGCATTGCTAGTTTGAGGAGCAATACTGGTAGTGTGGCAAGCAGGTTGGCGAGGAAGTTGAAGAGGAAGTGGAGGTGGGATTTGGAGCATTTGGAGACGGGGCTTTTGAGGAAGATGGCGCTGGGATTGTCGATTTATGGAGTGGTTGTTATGGTGGTTTGCTTGGGAATGAATGTTGTGTTTGGGCATGGGGGGCATTGATTTTGTCCTGGGCTTGCTGTCTAGGAGTTGGACGATGAGGAAAGGAGAGACAAAGCGACGTCTTGGAAAGTAGGATTTCGGTTGCTATATACACAAGGTATTCTTTGATCAGGAGCATAGGTTGGCCGAGGTCATGGCGATGGGCGTTTAGGACTTGTCGAGATCTGTTTCTTGGGTCTAACAGCTGTGGAAATCAACTTGGGGAAGGCTATACCAGACATCAACTCCAACTACGAATGGCGAGAGAGTGTATGCCAACTGCTCGCGAATCATGATGCTGTAGGAAGCACCGCGAATGTACCAGTTGTATTGTCCGAGATTTTAGACTCGACCAGAAAGTAACCTTTTCGTATCCAAGTTTTGATCCCAGCCCTTTATGTCCAATGGAATGGAAAGGAAACGTCGACATCCAAAGCCTTGACCGGTTGATGAAAAGGGGGCTGCTACAAGAAAAACCTAACAGCCAACTCGGCCCTTTTCTGTCCAATGCTTCAGGGTCTCATTGCACTAAAACAGGTTTAGTTCCCGCCCGCTGCGGAACCTTACAGTGGGGGTTACAGGGAGACAGCAGCTTAGTGGTCACTGTCTCGGCCACTGTAACCGACGACAAGGTATGACGTAAGTTTGGGTTGGGGTTGTAGGAAGGAACGTCATACCGTCCAGCTTCCACTTTTCTTTTCCAATCGAATCGCAGCTTCCAGTTCCGCTTCAAAGTCTTGTCATTCGTCGTTGTGCAGCAGTTTCCGTGTTTTCCAATGTTTTTTCCGTCTTTCTTGTTTTCAGGAAGGTGGACTCCATTTCATTCTTCTTCAATCGTTTCCATGAAGGGAAACATCCAAGCATACAAGATGCTGATGGAGAGAGAATCGATTTCAACTGGCAACATTGGCACCTGAACACCATATCATAGCCAACACATTTACCTCGACCTATCGAACATACCTAGGAAAGCGATTCGACCCATCAGGCAGACCAAGTCTCGACCTCCCGGACCGGACCTACACGAGACAAACGGAGACATCACCACCATGTCCGGCTACGACGACGACTTCGAGGACCGAGGCGCACGTCGTGCCCACGGTGGCCCATACACAGCCAAACACCCCGTCCCAACCGTAAAGGGTTACCGCGAACATCGAGCCGAGATCAAAGAGCAGGAAGGACTGGATAACACAGCTCAGCCCCAGCGAGACGCCGACGGCAACGAACCCCCATCCAAGACCAAGCGAGCGTACGATGCTGTCAAGGCCATTTCCAAAGACCAAGACCAACAACAGGGCAATGAACAGGGGGATCCGTATCCGACTACGAACAGGAACTATCCCGATGCCTCTGTGGAGGATCCAGGTACACAACAACAAGGTGTATACGGTGGTGGACAGCCTAACACCAACGAACATGTCAGCCCACAGCAGAGCAATGGACACGCTACAGGCAAGGAGGAGCAGCAGAAGCAGGAAAAGCAGAAAGAGCAACAGGAGAAATCACCAACAGAGACAGTCGCCTCCACCGTCAATCCCAAGGAAAAGCGCAAGGCCATGAAGAAACAAGAACCCAAGGGCCACGGCCGTGAGGTTACCGACCCAGTAACCCACTTACCCATCATGATCCACGACATGACAGACAAGAACCTCGGCTCAGCCCCCGAAAACTGCCCATCGGTCGGATCCAACCATAGGACCTTTACGGGCCCAGAAGCGGCAAACAAGAGCGACCATCATCTACAAGACGAGACATACGAGGTCGGAGAGGCCCATCAAGGCATGCACAAGCTCTTTCCGCCGCCAGATTTCGAGGAGACCAAGGAGCACATGATGAAGACTTACCGACAGGCTTTGACTGCTGGACTAACAGGCATTGGTGTTGTCGGTATACTTGGACTGGCTATTGTTTCGCTCTTGGGCTTTGGATCTGGGCCCAGGACAAAGACGGAGGTATCCGACGGCTGGTTCACCTCTAGCGTCGGATACCTCTCCCTTCTCCTCTTCATCGGCATCGCTGGCGCAGGTGCCTACGCCTTAATCCAGGGTGTATCTGGCTGGCTTGAGAAGCGCATCTCCTCCATCTTTGAGGAAGAAACCTGGGCCGCCGACCGTCATGAAGAAAAGGAAGTCAACAAGAACGGCGCCCCCCTTCCTGAATCAGCAGCGTGGTTGAACGGGTTGCTGGCCTCGGTCTGGCCTTTGATCAACCCCGACCTGTTTGCCTCCATCGCCGACATGCTGGAAGACGTTATGCAAGCCTCCTTGCCCAAGCTCGTCCGCATGGTGAGCGTGGATGATATCGGCCAGGGAAGCGAGGCCTTCAGAGTGTTGGGAGTCAAGTGGCTGCCCACAGGAGCCGCAGGAAAGTCGGTCGACGACCAGGGCAAGTTGAAGGATGCCGGAGGCAATGATCGAGAGGTTAAAGGGGAAGGGGAAGTCCAAGGTGGAAGAGAGACTGACACATTGCAGGAGGGAATGGAAGCTGAAGAAGGCGATTTCGTCAACATGGAGTTGGCGTTTGCTTACAGACCCAGGTCGTCGGGCAAGTCCATCGCCAGCAAGGCCAAGCATGCCCATCTTTACCTCAAGTTCTACCTGCCTGGTGGCCTGGCTGTTCCGGTCTGGGTGGAACTGAAAGGAATCGTTGGGATTGTGCGGCTTCGACTGCAGCTGACGCCGGATCCGCCCTTCTTTGAGTTGTGCACTCTGACCTTCCTCGGCCAGCCACGAGTCAACCTCTCTTGCGTCCCTCTGTCGAAACACCTCCCCAACCTGATGGACATCCCGCTCATCTCCTCCTTTGTCCAGTCTGCCGTCGACGCTGCTCTGGCTGAGTATGTGGCCCCCAAGTCGCTTACTCTCGACCTCAAGGACATGCTCGTCGGCGATGACTTCAAGAAGGACACCGTCACTCGTGGTGTTGTGGCTGTCTACATCAAGAAAGCCCGCGGGTTCAAGTGCGGTGATGGCGGACTCGGCCCTATTGAGGGATCCTCCGACTCGTACGTGACCGTGTCATGGGGCAAGGTCGGCAAGCCCATGTTTTCCACACGCATCATCATCGACGAGCAAGAGCCTACCTGGAACGAGTGGGCTTACATTCTTGTTTCTCCCGATGAACTCAACGCCCAAGAGAACCTGCGCATCCAGATCTGGGATTCCGACAAGCACACTGCCGATGATGATCTGGGGCGTGTCGAGGTTTCCCTCAAGGAGTTGATGCACAGCGAGGAAACCAAGAACAAGATGCATGACCGCGAAGACCGGCTCATGGCCTCGGATCCCGACGAGACCATGCCCGGCACCATCTCCTGGGCAGTCGGCTACTTTGCCAAGGCACATATCCAGCAGAGCCAGCTCGGCAAGCAGACTTTTGACTCGTCCATCCGTTCTTTGGACCAACTCAAACAGCAAGTCCACGAAACCACCGAGTCCAAGCTGCGCGAAGCTTCCCTCTCCAAGGACAAGTCCCAAGAGAAGCACCAACAAGAAGCCCAAGACTTCAAGGCCAAGGAAGACCAGATGATCATTTCTTCCCCTCCTCCGCCCTCCATGCCCTCCGGTATTTTGAGTATCCAAATCCACAACATCACCGGGCTGGAAATTACTCCGCTGAACGAGGACCGTAACCGCTCCACCGGCGCCGACGAAGTCAAGGAAGATGCCGCCGAGCAGTCCGATGCTTTGCCAGACTCGTACTGCACCATCATCCTCAACCAGGGCAAGATCTACCGCACGCGGACTAAGCCCAAGAACGCGAAACCCTTCTTCAATGCTGGCACGGAAAGGTTTGTCAAGGATTGGACTACTTGCGAGGTGATTATCAGTGTCAGGGATAGCAGGGAGGGTGAGGTGGATCCGCTGTTGGGCGTGGTGTATTTGCCTCTGAGGAAAGTGTTTGAGCACAGGAGCCAGGTGATGGGCACTTTCCCTCTATCAGGAGGAATTGGGAATGGCAGAGTGAGGGTGAGTTTGGTTTGGAGAGGTGTGGAGATGGGGGATTCGGTGATGTCAAGGGAGTTGAGAGGATGGGAGATGGGGACTGTAGAGGTCAAGGGCGGTGTCAAGTGGGTCGGTGGTGGTGTAGGGGATGATATGTCAGGAAGAAGGGGAGAACTGGAGAGGTTGAGCGGGTGCAAGCTCAAACTGAAGACCAAGATTGGCAAAGGGAAGATGAACCCCTTGGAGGGAGAAAATGGTACTTGGGTGCCGAAGAGACATCATGCCGGTGGTCACGGGAAGCAAGTCAGCCAGCAGAAACAACCTGGTGACGGCATCAGCGAGGGTAGCATCTTCCTAGGAGTGGTCAAACGCTACCAGAGCATGTTGCTGCTGCAGTTTAGGGACAAGCACTCGCTCATGCCGGACTCCAATCCCGCGCTGGCTGTTCTCTGGCTTTCTTGCATCCCGGATGAGGAGGACGTCACTGTCAAGGTGCCGGTCTGGAAGGGAGGGAAGAAACAGCTCAAGAGGGCTCGTAGCTGTGCTGATTACAACGGACTGGAGGAAGGGGAAAAGCCCTTGGGAGAGGTTGAATTCACCGTCAGGTTCTGGAGGGGGTTGTCCGGGTATCATAGGAAGTATGCGGGTAAACTGAAAAACAGCGATGTCAAGGGGGTGATGGAGGTGTTGGATACGGTGTGTGACGAGAAGATGGATGAGGATGATAACGGGGGTTCGGATTCGGATACGGCAGATACCAGCGATTCAGGTTCTGAAAGCGACTCCAGTCTGTCTGATGACGAGCACAACACCCGCCATAACATCCACCCCCCTCAACACCGCGATACTCCCCAGGAAGCAGCCACTCGCAAAGCCCTTCGCAAGCACGGCGACAACACGGCATCCTCCAGCAGCTCGTCCTCGGACTCGGATACCGAAGCCATGGACCTCCCCGATACCTCCAACGACCACCACAACCCCGTCTCCAAAACCGCTCACAAAGCCAAGCGCAAGCTCTCGGCCAAGCTCGACGGGGACAAGATTGGGTCTGACCAAGATGACGGCAAGCGCGGAGTCATTGCTCAGGTGCAGGATTACAAGCAACATCGCAAGGAGCTGCATCGACGACACAGAGGTGTCATGCAGTGGAAGGCGGCGAGGACGCTGGATTGGTTGGGTGGACAGATGAAGAAGGGGAAGGGCAAGGTGAAGGAGTGGGGGGAGCATGGGGATAAGTCTACGGGGGTTGAGACCGAGGTGTGATTTTCTCTGAGGGAGTATGAATGATGTCTTGTACCCTATGACCTTGCACGGCTCAAGTTAATTAAATTGTAATAATACCCATCCAGACGCCAAGCACAACCGCAAAGATCTTATGCTAGACTTGGTTGTTTGTTTCGATGGAACCCGTGTGTAAGCTGAACAGGACGACTGTACATTTAAAGGTTGTGCAACTTCACAGATAAGGTACCTACCTTACCTAGGTAGAGGTCGGTAGTATGTATCACTGAACACTACCATTGATCACCAACGTTGTCGCCGTCACCATGGGCAACCACCACAAGCGACTGACAGGTTACCATGGCTCCTTTAAAGCTTGAGAATTCTCTATCCAGTCGTGTCCCCGTCCTCTCGCTTCCTCATCTCAAAACCGAAAGATTGCTCAGCACGTTCAGACGACAGCAGCCTTGATCTATCTCTCGCCATTCGCGCCTCATAACACCATCTTTCGAACATTACTTCTGAGATCTACTCCTGTCGAAACAAAGGCCGGACCCAAGATGTCGACCGAAAAGATCGTGACTCCGATCACCACTCTCGACAACAAGTCTAGCATGAAGCCCGTTGAACCTCGAGGTAAGCCCTTCTCATAGTTATACCAGCTCCCTTCTCTTTGTCGCCGACCAGACATTGAAGCTAACAATTAACACCAGTTCACGAGGGTAATCAGCCCCGTGCCTCCAAGGCCATTGTCCGCCGTTACAAGCTCAGGGGTAACATCCAAACACACGACGGCAACAGCCAGAGCAGCCAGAGGTACCTTATGTAAACCAACCAATCATCGTTCGCCAACGTGGTGCTAACAAGGGAAATTGCACAGCTCGACTCCCTCTCCTCCATCTAACACTGTGGCCACCTTGGGCTTGGCCACCATCCACGAAGATCCCGTTCACGAAGGTCCCGGTTATGTTCACCAAGATGACGCCGAGAAACAGAGGTATGTAAACCACACGCATTTACCACGGCGGTGTTCATGTTTATAGACGGGAGACATGTACTGACTACCTAACGACGGCCAGCAGCAGCTCGACTCCATGTCCCTCTCTTTCCACGTCTACCACGTCCACCACCAACAACACCACCAACAACAACACGACCACAACCACCACCAACAACAACACAACCACAACCACCACCAACAACAACGACTACCACATGACGTCCGCCTTCGACCTCATGGAGCAGCACGGCATAGACATCAACACGGTCACCAAGGAGCAGTGGGATGAGATCATGGGGTATCAGGTTGCCTATGTTCGGAGGCAAAGGAGGGAGAAGCGGAAGGGGGCTGCGAGGAACGTGGATTGTAGGGGGATTTTTTCTTCTTGTTCTGTTTCT
Source organism: Copromyces sp. CBS 386.78 (assembly GCA_030685235.1). Classification (NCBI taxonomy): domain Eukaryota; kingdom Fungi; phylum Ascomycota; class Sordariomycetes; order Sordariales; family Sordariaceae; genus Copromyces; species Copromyces sp. CBS 386.78. The sequence continues at coordinate 78,786 of MU839235.1, forward strand.
TCTGAGGAGGACAATCTTTCTCAAAACAATTTTTCTGAGCAATAGATGGGGGCAGGGATATGTGGGCAAGTGGAAGGAGCTGGAATCCAAGACTGGAAGATTGGCAAGTAGATGTCAAGTGTTGGGTGCGAATGTGCAACATTGAAAGTCATTTGATAAGGTATCGAGGATGGTTTTGGTGAAGCAATGAATTTGATTTAGAAAGGGCGTCCCCTAAGTCTAAAGGCCTGTTCGGGTCCGCGTTAGGGATTTTAAGAAATAAACGTGTTAGGTAACGTGCAGAGTCCGCAGCTGCACTCCTGCAACATTAAGGCAGCGCCAAGGTAGGCCAAGACTTTGACTGCAAGATGGAAAGAGGTACTTAACATCCAGATTGGAATCGGGGGCTTCCTTTCCATTCCAAACTACCTTACGTTCACTTCTTCATCACTGGCATCAGCAACATCCTGGTCACTGGCATCATGGCATCATGGCAATCGCTGGCATAGTCATTCGGATCATCACCATGGGGGAAACGATCGCGTCACTTTGCAGCTATCTTCATTGACGACTTGTTTCCATTTTCTGTTTTTCCATGTCCAACAACACATTCAGAATCTCATCACCACTCATTCAATGCCCCAGCTTGTGGTGATCTTCACCTTCTCATCTAGACTCCCTCGGATCATCCCTTTTGGTTCCCCAATCCTCATTTACCCAGCAAGTGTTATCGACCAATGGGGTGCTAGTTACTCGTGGCTCTCGAAGTCTTCGTCGTACCGCATATTGTCCCTCCCCTCCGTCCAGCGCATCAGGCGAAATTGTGTCAGGACATCCTCCTTGCGCTCCAAGCTCCGGCGGGTCCTCAGATACTTTCTCGGAGGGTTATCGATGGGGAACGAGTGGCGTCGCGGGGTCTGAACAATCTCTTCCAGTTCCTGGGCGGGCTCGCTGTTTGCTCCATCGAACTCTTCCAGATCGGTGCCGGCCCCGTTCCAGATAGCTTCCGAGATGGGAGTGGCATACTCTTCGCACCATCGGTCAAATCTGTCCGGGTCCCATTTGTGGCACATGTCGGCAACGAGTGCGGTCTGGCCGTGGTTTTCAGCAGCCGAGCCTTTGTCGGTAGAGGTAGGCTTGTCGGTCTTGAGGTTGCTCGCTCTGTTCTTGATGGCCTCATTCCGATGTGGTTCCTGCTCCTCCTGGCGACCCTTCTTCACCGTCTTCCCCTCATTCTCCCATTCATAGAGCTCGTCAAAATGGTAGGTGATGTCATATCGGCTGCTCGACGACTCAGGCTCAGGAGCAATACTGTTCTTGTTCGGCTGGTTGATCTTTCCCTTTTCTTCCTCCTTGTCCTGCTCAAACAAGTCCTCAAAAGTCTCCTCCTTCTCTTCGCTCCATTTACCAAGCTCCGAGGATGCCGTTGACTCGGGAGTCATCAAGAAATAGTCCTCACCATAGTTGTTAAGCTGACGTACGCGAGGAGTCTCCGTGGTGATAGGAGGAAGGAAGACTTGCTTGTCCTGCACCCGCATCGCCTCCTTCGCGGTTGGAACATCGATAGTCCTCATGGTTGCTCTTCTGCGGGTGGCACAGCCCTTTTCTGCCCATTTATTCAACCATTCCTCTCTTCCGCGAGGAGAGGAGGGGGCAAAGTTGCCTTTGTCGAAGTCCAACTCAGATACCAAGGGTGCTTGAAGATTGCGGGTAAAAGTATCGAAGCCGTTCTGCTGAGAGGGGACCTCGAGGAAAGATGATGGGGTTGCCTGATTGTGGACAGTCTTAGTGTGGTCGTTGGGGCTACATGTAGTTGGCGGTTCGATGGGCTCCGTCACAATGATTTGCGGAATGCGCTTGTGCTGTACGGCTGATGGCTGGGAGATGTTGCCACCAATTTGGAATTTCCGGATGGGAGCGCCAGAGGTCGACGCTGGAGCCTTCTGCGCGCAACGGATCTTGAACTTCTTCGGTGTGGCGGCACGAGTAGTCTCAACCTCAACAGCTCCTTCGATCTCATCACCGAAAGGGGGAAGGGTATCCAAGTGGATGCTGCTGTATTCGTCACTCTCAAGCTGAGTGTCCATGCCCTCTAGTGTCTCAAGGAGAATATCGGATCCCGGCTGCCAGTTCGATGGCGAGGTAGGAGGCAAGCTGAGCTTATCAAGCCGCTGCGAAAAGACATCTCCCTAAGATGTCTGGGATTCCGCAGCGGTAGACTGGATGAACACCTCCCGACAGTGCACTTTTGGACCACGCTTCTCCTTACGTTGACGGTTGGCTTCGTAAGGCATGATCTCATTCCACCTGGCATCTGGAATCTGATCTCCATCCACCTCGAATCTGGCCATAAGATCAAGGGCGCATTCTTCCCTGTGGTCGAGCGGCTCTTCTTGTTGGTGAACGGTGGTAGTGTCGATGTCGGACTTCACAACAGGAGGCAGATCGAGATTCGTCACAGAAAACACTTGGATATCATTATCCATATTGATGGGATGCTCATCACTTTTTCGCTTCTTCAGGGAGTCTTTTGTTTCTTGGGTATGGGAGCCATCGGTGGCTGCGGTCGACGACGTCGAGTTCGACCAGTTGCTGTCAGTCGTTTGGGTTGACACATTGGTTGTGGTCGAGGATGTGGAGCTGTTCATCATTCGTCGTCAGCATGGGTGGCATGTTCACCTCACTCGATGTTTACGTACCTCGAAGAGTCAGTCCTGGCATGGAAGGCTTTGTTCTTCGGCTCATCAATGCCGGTTAAGATGGCCTCGATGGGCTTATATTCAACAACCGTTTCAACGGCAGTGATCGTGTAGTGGACCTGATCTTTGGAGACGTTCATGGCCACAACTATGTCAATGTTAGTGACAACTTGAACTGGGAGCGGGATGTGGTTCAGTTCGTGAGACGACATACCTTGAGGGGTGAGAGGCTCCAAGTCAGCGGTAGTGGTGGTTAGAGTCTTGGTGAGCTGCGTCGGGGCTGGAGTAGTGGCCTCAGTAGGCACGATGCTTGCGACGACCATGATCGGTGTAAGGATATTGCCGTTGAAGTCAGCCCTTGCTGCGCGATCGTCTTCGTCCTCTTGGATGGGATCGGTTGCCGTACAGGCCTTCCAGATCATCATGGCCTGCTGCATCGCGAAGGGGGCGGCGACGAATGCGTTGAGTGGCGCAAGGCCGACGCTGGTGAGGGCAGAGAGGGTCGACATCTTGTTTTCGATGCGGGGAATGATGGGCGATGATGATAGGCACGACATCCGGTGATGAGGACGATACGATGTGCGAGAGGGTGCGTGCATGCTTCGACGTTGTGATGGGGAGAAAGTGTAGGTATGGGCAGTTGTGGTTGTCCAGCAGGGGCACTGGGATAAGGATGTAAGAGGAAGGTAGTGAGCTTTCCAGGACCGGTGGAAAATATCTTCTTATACCCCCAAGCTCTCGAGGTTGCCTATCGACATCTGGTCATGGTCGTTGTGGTGATGACGACCTTGACAGTGTTGGTGATATCTGTCATGGTGTTCACCAAACACCTGCTCTGGTCCAATCAGCAGGCGCGGATGGAAGGGTACGTATATCTAAGGTTGGGATGACGTACTGAACAGGACTGAACAGCTGAGATGGTATCAGACGGAAAAGCCCAACTGTTCGGCACCCACGTGGTTGTTAGCCGCAGACGCCTTATAAGACTGACCACGGCATCAGACAGAACCTTGGGCAACAACCGCAGTGCCTGTTGTCTGTCGCTTTCCAGATACGTCCAATACCAGACCACGACCTTCACCAGTCTCTCAGCTGTCTGTCCATCGATATGAACAAGAGAAATAGAGTGTCTGATAAGCCAAGAGAAGAGGCAGACACTATCGAGTCGGCACAGGAGAAGCGTCAGACACTGCCCGAGGAGTCTATCAGCCACTGTACAAAAAACCATAGGCACAGGAAGGCATGGTGTTATTGTGAGCCATGTCAAATTAGAAGCTTTCCCCTTCCTCAGAGGATGTTAAACTCGCCGAGGGCACAAAGCGCTTCCCGACACAAAGAGTTCCAATTGACTTGGCGAGATAGGCCACCTTTGGTGGAGTTGCATCGTCTCTGGCCAAGAACAAACGGACGACTCCGTGTGTTTTGTCTCCAAAGTTATACGTAAAATGATTCCCAGAAAGGATCGCTGTGGCGAGTCTTTCCGAGGTTGAGGTGGCATTACTTGCTAAATATCATTGTGACTTGTGGAAGAGTTGATGGGGTGAAAAAGGGATGTAGTTGTCAACATTGAGAAAAGTGTCGTTCAAAACCCTAACCCGAATCTCTGTGCACCGCGGTGGAGATGACGTACAGGCGGCATCAGCCAATCACAGTTCGTGCCTGACATGTCCGTAAAGTGCGGAGAAATGCAGATTCCCTTTTTCACCAAAACATCATCACCACCACAACACCTGACCCGTACCACATCCCGTCTCCCGTCCGCACTCGCTTAACCCATGCTACCTATCAAAGCCGCAGCGACGTTGCATGACCACCACACTTCTCCATGATACAGATGGCCAACCAACGCCCAAACCAAGCCGCCAAACTCGACGACTATTACGATCTCGGCTCTCATCACCGGCCCATATCCACTGCCAAGGTGGAAGCTCAGGTCTGGTTCGATCGTGGCCTCATCTGGAACTTCGGCTTCAACCACGAAGAGTCCGTCAAGTGCTTTGAGCGCGCCGTTGCTGCCGATCCAGATTGCGCCATCGCCTACTGGGGCATCGCATACTCCTTAGGCCCCAACTACAACAAGCCATGGAGTGTGTTTGACGAGGAGGAGCTACAGAACACCATTAATCGGGCATGGGAAGTCCTCGAGCTGGCAAGACAGAAGTCAGCTGGCCCTAGGTCGACGTGTACTCCGGCAGAACATGCCCTCATCGATGCTCTTCAGTATCGGTATCCCAAGAGCGCGGCAAAGCCAAAGAAGGGCTCAGGGTTGGATCACGGCTACGCCCAAGCCATGGCAAAAGTCTACCGCCAGTTCTCCTCTGACCTGGATGTTGCCGCCCTCTACGCCGACGCCCTGATGAACCTCACCCCTTGGAGGCTCTGGGATCAGGTGACGGGGAAGCCTGCCAAGGGAGCCCAGACCCTAGAAGCGAAGCGCGTTCTCGAACAGAGTTTAGCCCAGGACCCGTACCATCCAGGCCTGCTCCACCTGTACATCCATCTCATGGAGATGTCAAACCACCCCGAGGTGGCACTCCGTCTGGCGGACAACCTGCGCGGCCTCGTCCCGGATGCCGGCCATCTCAACCACATGCCCACCCATCTTGATGTGATCTGCGGGGACTACCGACGGGCGATATTCTCCAACTCTCAGGGCATTGTGTCTGACGAGAAGTGGGTGAGGAAAGAAGGCCGCGAAGGAGCGCTCAACTTTTACGCCCTCTACCGCTGCCACAACTACCACTTCCGCATCTACGCCGCCATGTTTGCCGGCCAGTCCAAGGTGGCTCTGGAAACCGCCACGCAACTCGAGGCGGCCCTCCCCGAAAGCCTGCTAAGGGTCAAGTCGCCCCCCATGGCCGACTGGCTCGAAGGGTTCTTGGCCATACGAGTGCATGTTCTAGTCCGGTTCGGGCGATGGCAGGACATTGTCGCCCTGGTGCCGCCACAGGATGCAGAGCTCTACTGCACCACCGTTGCCATGATCCATTACGCCAAGGGTGTAGCGCTTGCCAACACGAACCGTTTCGAAGATGCCGAACGCCATCGGGAGCTGTTCTCCGAAGCTGTCAAGAGAGTCCCACATTCGAGGACTGTGTTCAACAACACTTGTCGGGATATCCTGGCTATCGCTGCTGCCATGTTGGATGGTGAGCTGGAGTTCCGCAGGGGCAATGTCGAGCTGGGATTCGAGCGCTTGAGGGATGCTATCAAGTTGGATGATGACTTGCCGTATGATGAGCCATGGGGGTGGATGCAACCGACCAGGCATGCTTACGGTGCTCTACTTTTGGAGCAAGGACGAGTGGAAGAGGCCGCGGCGGTGTATTGTGCTGATCTTGGCCTGGATGATACCCTTCCGAGATCGCTTCAGCACCGGAATAATGTTTGGGCGTTGCATGGGTATCATGAGTGTCTGGTCAAGTTGGGGAGAAAGGATGAAGCACGGCTGTTGCAGAACCAGTTGGAGCTGGCCGTTGCTTGTGCTGATGTTCCAATCCGGTCATCATGTTTCTGTCGAAGTCGTCTTTAAGCAGCGTCGATGAAGACATGGATCATGAAAAGAATTGTCTTTAGCGGAATAAGCGTTTTGTACTGAAGTAACAGCTATAGGAATGAAGCAAGACCATGACAAAGGAAACAGGAGTAATGTCTAACTTCACCTCACGCATTATCGTCCTTGATCATGTCTGCCGCCTTCTCCGCCCTCAAGTTTCTTGTCACCCCGACCTTGTAAAGCCTCCTACTCCTCACTCACTTGGCTTTGCCCGCAATAGCAGATAGAAACAGCTGCAACATGACGGTTGTGATCACGCCTAGATCAAAGTCAGCATGACGATAAAGAAGCATAGAAACTGGCTGGGAGCTCCGTACCAAGAAGGAACATGGCCACGGTAAAAGTCATATCCATCCTCGTTGCCTTCAAATTTTGGCCGGTGACTGAAAGCAAGTTGGACGTGGTCTTGACGGTCTCCTCGGATGTTGATTCGACTTGGCAAGACACATCGACAAGAGATGATGCCTTCGGATCCTGTTCGTCGCTGCTGGGACTTTTTGACCCTTGCATGGTGTCATACGACTCTTCATCGGCTCCTTCCTCGTCAAGCTGTGCTGATTCCACGGCCATAGGCTGCTTCTCAACCGATGGTGGACAGAAATCCGGACGGCCGTTCCGGTCGATAAGATGAAGGATGTTCTGCTTCTTGGCAACATCATCTGGCCACTCTGCTACCCACTGACGAAAGGTGTAGTCCTTTTCCATTGGTTCCTGGAACAACTCTGGGCGGCCGGAAAGAGAGAGGCGGGTTTGGGTGGAAAATACTGAGCCATTGCTCAAAATCTCATACTCAATGCAGAATCTCGTAAATTTTATACTTCCCGAATCATATACCTGTACTGACTCTATGCGTGACTTCCATGACACGGACAGGTTAGGGCTGCCCCCTAGTTGAAGAAACATTTCGATTATTTCGGCGGTGATCGGTCCGATACATGGCCCAGATGTCGTTTTGGCTACCGGTTCAGCGACTTTCGCTCGAGCTATGTTGGCCATGTACCGGAAGATGTACTGATGCCATATGTTGATTGTCGCCGGATGATGGCGGACCCCAAACCTACCCCAACCCCATACGTCCGTACTTGAGTATATGGTGAGATATGCATGTCGAAGCAACTCCAGCGCTAATTTATGGTGCCTACATTCGGTATAGTAATTGTTCCCGAAGCAATGATCGCAATGGAGAGAAAGGTACGCAAGCAAGGTCAGATTGTGAGAAGTGTTTACAAAACCACGATCGTGAGTAACCTTCCAAAGAGGGTAGTCGAGATGGCCGAAGTGCGACGCAAGAAAAACTGGTGGCAGCAAGGAAGGCCCAGCGTCTTGGGCTGACGTCTGATTGTCTCGCTCAGTAATTCTAGAACCGAGAACGTGATACCCCGAATCGATGGCGACTTCCACAGTGAATGTGGTAGATGTTTTCCAGTTGATTCCACATCGGGAATACCGCTGCCCCTGTACGTGCTCAAGATGCTCCCAAAACTCAAACGGAGCGACGTCTAAGCCAAGGTTATGACTGCGCAGTCGGAGGAAGCTCGGTATCTGGTAAATTAATGATGGCATCCATGTGCTCTTAGCCGGACCTGAAAAATCTCCATTTTGACGCTGGGTCAAGGTAGCAAGAAACAGCTGTGACAGGCAATCGGCGCTTGAGAAATCTCGGGTATAATTCTCAATTTTTTCGCGCATTTCCGCTCTCTTGAGGAACTCTGGGATGGAGCGGTGCGTAAAGTCGGCATTAAACTCCGTGGGATGTTGTTCTCGTCCTTTCAATAATTTCTTTGTGTCCTGGCTATTCATGAAGCTGTCCCAAGCTGAGTCTCGGACATCCTCGACAAGCCCTCCACAATAAGCACGCAGTTTCTTTCTAGCAAGCTGAATGCATTGTTCGTCAGAGGATGCGGGCTCAACCCATGTTTTCGAAACTGGGAGCTTGAATGCAAATCGACGGTCTTGATGGTAGTCATCAAAGAATGAGTATGAGTATAGCGGAATTTTGATCTCATATTCCATAGCAAGCTTCATCATATCCAGAGTGCGGTACCCTTTGTGAGGATCGATCAGGGAATCAAGGATGTGCTTGAACAACTCTTCCAGCTCCGTCGGAAGCAGACGGACATTGCGAATCATGTCAGTCGACCTGAAGCCATTTTCAATTTGCTCTCTGATCGACTTGACAGCGAGGGTAACCCAGAGGAAGATTCCCTGAGCCTTCTCTATGACGAGGTCAACAAGCTCCTCTCGAGTCTCCCGAGACTCCATATGCTCGAGCTGGGCACGAATGTATGCCTGCATATCTCCTTTCGTCAAGTCATGCAACTTGATTTGCCGTCGAGGATCGAATGCATTCATAAAGACGTTATCAGGGCGGCTGGAGACACAGATCTTGACATGCGAGGTCTGTTGAACCCACTTATGGAGGTCATCAACCATGGCTATGGTGTCGCAATTTGGCGTACCCACGTACTCATCGAGCCCGTCGATGAAAATACAGAAACACCGCTGCTCGGACTTGGTAGCATGTGCGATGAGATTGGTGAATGCATCGTCAACCTCGGAGCGGGAAATCTCAAATTTCCCATCACCAGTCTGCCACGGGACAGCCTTACAACGCTCCCATAATCGTGGCAACACGATCGGAACGAGGTCCGGACAGTCGTGCAATATGTCATGCAAGAGCGTTCGTTTGAGGCCGGTTAATGTGTTCTGTAGTTCCCCCCCGGGTTTCCAGAAGAAGAAACGCGCTGTTGTAAGTTGGCGGCCGTCTGACAAACAGTTAGCATCGCACACAGCTGACGGCACCTAGCAAGGGGATAGGAGGAGACGTACCAGCCCATTCGCGTAGGAGACCCGTCGTGACATCGTTGTCACCAAGATACTTCATCAAGGTTGACTTTCCCGACCCTAGCTTCCCATATATGTGGAAGATCCCATCACCATGTGCAAGCCAGTCGACAAACAGCTCTCGGGCCTTTTGTTTCTCCCTGTCCTCTGATGCGCCTTCATGACTGATGTTTTGCTCAGAGAGAGACCACTTGAAAGTTTGGTTGTGTGCGATCGTGACATTCTCCTGACGTTGTTTCATATTTTCGAAGGACAAGGCTTTCAGGACACGGAGTTGAACAATGTGATCCATCACGCCGGCCTGTATGCCCAGCAAACCGTCCATTTGGCTCTTGTAAGCAGGAAGGGTCGCGGATATCTGCTCGACATTCTGTATCACTCCCATGAAAGAAGCAACCTTGCTGCTATCTTGGCTGTCGACTGCCCGCTTTAGTTGGGTAAGAAGCAAGTGGTTTCGCTGACTGGTAGGAGTTGCGTGTTAGCAATGATCTACAACAGAGGTGGCTAGGTAAAAGCAAGGGAACGGCAGTCTCACTGATTCCACAACCCAAGTTCAGTCACAATGTCATTACGATACTTTTCAAGCTGTGTCTGGATGGCATTTCGCTTTCGCTCTGTTTTCCTCTGCCTGATTGCAGCGGAAACACTCGTGAACCAGCTCTTTCCCCTTCCTCCCTTGATTTCCTGTATCAGTTCGATGAGCTCGGTCGCTACACGCTCGCAGTCGTGCGCAAGCGCGGTGATGACTTTGTAGTCGGGATCGGAGTCGGAATGCTCAGGTAGTCGGACACGGTTGCAGAAGGCTTGTAGCGATGCAATGTTTTCTTCCTGGCGTGCGACATCTTGGTGGACACCGGCTGCTGATTGACGAATGTCGTAGGCGGTGCGTGCAATCTTCGTTCCTTTTTCGATAAAGGATAGTATTGAGACTGCCAATCCCACGGCCGTGACTGGATCCATGCCGAGCTTCTGGCGACATCAAGTGTTGGTCTTGAACGATGCGCCGGCGTGCTCTGATGGTGGATGTCGAGATGGACTTCGAACATGTCGCGGGATGCGCAACGGAACCTCGAACTTCCCCGCACCTGTTACCTCTACGCATGCTGCCTCCCGTCGATAGCACAGCATCGCAGGCGCTTAAGCAAGGCGGCAAGGTTACATTACGTCTCGATCTGCTCGAGGATACAACGCGGGGTAACCCAAGTTGAGGCAGTGCGAGTTTGGCGTCAGAGGTCGGCCGCGGTCTATAGTAGAGGGACAGGTTTGCGCTAACCAGTGTCGATGTTAATTGGTGGCGCTCAATCGCGGTCGGTGTCAATCGGTGTCGCTGCTTCAATCGCGGTCGCAGCTGCTTCAGAGCGTGATCGGTAGCCCTGATTCTCGCTGACCTGGTCAGCCGGTCAGCCGCGGCGCGGTCAGAATCGTGATCGGTTAACTTTTTTGAACTCGATATACCTTTTTCGAGTTGCTGACCCGGGTTAGCAAAATCCCCCCACATTTAGCCTTGCAACCAACTACATTACTCGCATCCTACTAACCCGGGTCAGTAGCAAAAAGCTGCTTTTTTAATGATATTCCAATTGCCAACACTACTAAAACTACTATAATACAAGGCATCGCAACCACAATATTTCAATATTAAAATAAACAACTAAAAGATTACTATTCTAACCAGCAATCTACGCTAAGGACTTAGCAACCAGAAATGCAAAGGCCCGTACGACTTTTTTATCCAAAGTACCTTTTTCTAACTGCAGTCAGCAAAAAAAAGGCTACCAATCACGCTCTCAGTCGCGGTCGCTGCTAAGGGCGTAATTAGCTACTCGGGGGTTGCGGTGTGCGGGAGCGTTTTTTACCCCCTCTCTATAAGAGAGGGAGTGTGTTACAGGCATTGCCTGCTCCTATATGTAGATAAGTGTTGTGCTGCATTAGTGTACTATAGCAGGAAAATCCCCAGGGCAACAAGCCTTGAAGGAGGTTTCAATGCTTAGACTTTAACAAGCCTTGTTAATTTGACAAGCGTTGTCGCCTAAGGGAGGCTTCTGATTGGTCGAATTTAGGTCCGCTATAAACGGCCGCTAAAGATCCTAAAATTCTATAACCCCAAAGTGACGATGGTTCTTTCCCGAAGAAAAACGCGACTACCCTATATTAAAGGAAAAAACGAAGCCATTCTTTAATCAATTGAGCCAGTGGCTCAATGGTTCTTATCGTCGCTCTCTTTCTTAAGATCGCTAGTTCGATTCCAGATGGCGACAGTTTTTTTCGCGCGAAGAGTTTCGTGTAAATGCCCTCATCCGGATTTTGAAGTCAAAGTCCCGCCTACTTAGAAAGACCACTATAACAACTACTAATCAAAGACCCCTATAATGGCCTTTAGAAGGTCCTTATAAGGGTCTTAAGCTTTTTTTTCTACCTACCTAAATCCGACCAATCAGAGGCCTTCCTTAGACCATAAGGATGGTTCTAGCAATAAGGCTTGTCTAGTTATCTTGCTTAACATTTGAGCTAAGCATTGAAATCTCTCCTCAAGCCTTGTAAGCTTCCTTATAGTACCGCTACGGTAGCTAGCTGAGTGCAGCTGTTTGAGCGTAGTACAACCGTAGTTATAGGATAGTACTAGTCTTATTTACTTAGCTACCTCCGCTCGGACTATTGTAGTCTTAGAATTCCTTGCGGGACTAAATAGGAAACATCTACCCTACCCCTACCAATTAGGATATTATACTATTTAGACCTATAAGTTCTAAAACCGCGGCCTTACTATAGTTTAAATATAATATATATAGACGAAGGATGGTTTGTGTAAAATATTACTAAAATTGTATATAATTAAGTTATATAATATCTTAATACTATACTACATCTTAACCGTCGGATTATACTATTATTCAAATACTTTACCGCTATCCGAACCGTATATTTACTATATAATTACTAATGCTATCTTCTTTATTAATTCTACTAATTCGTTATTAAATATTTTTATTAATTTCTAATTTTACTTTCCCTCCGCGAATATTCTAAATTTCTAACTTTTATAATTCGTCTAACGAATCTTCGAATTACGAATATTATAATCTTTCGAATAAAATAGTAAACGAACCTAATAAACCTTTAAACGAAATTATTATTTCTAATATAAATTTTAAAAACCTAACCGTTTAACCCGTATTTACTAAATTTTATTACTAATTATAATAATAAATAAAAGTATAATATGTATATAAGATCCTTAATTAATACACTTTAAAAACCTTTAATATATTAGGTCCTTAGTAATTATAATATTTATTTATATTTCGAACGGTTTGAAGTTAAACTTCCTTCTAACGAAGATTATATATTATTTAATATAGTAAATTAACTTAGAATATAACCTAAAATTTATTTCTAAACTTCCTTCCGCGCCGAATTTAAATTACTATTATATTGACTAGTATTTTAAAAATTCCCTATAAAAATATTTAATAATAATAATAATATATCCTACCTTCTTACTATTAAAAAAAATTTAATATAACTTAAATTTAATTACAATTCTATACTACTTAAAATACTTTAACCGAATATATATTAGAACTAATTACGCTATTTATATTATAGGGTTAGCCTTATAATAGTTTAGAGTATATAATTAGTAACTATCGGAGCTAGGGATTACGTTATAGCTCCGAATATAGTATAAAGCTATTATAGCCTCTATAAGAAGTTATAATAGCCTTATTATTACTATTGCTATACAAGTTGTACCAATTCTACAGCGCTTATAAGACTATTATAAAGCTAATTCCCTAAACTAGCCTTTTTAAAGGCCAATTTAAAATTATACCTTTAAACCTTTCTTCTTACTCCTTTATATAATTACGTATATTCTTACCTACTTTATACCTTTATACTATAATAATTAAGTATATTTTTAAACTATTGCGTTTATATATATATTTCTTTTTAACCTTTAGAGTCGTACGGTAGAAATTATATAATTTAAAACTATATATTAGGATTGCTTTATAGGAATCGCGGACTTTAATATATAAAATTGCTTTATTAAACTATAGACTTATTAGGACTAAACTTTAAAAATAGTAATCTAATTATTATAATTATATTATTATAGGGTTAGCTTTGTAACGGTTTAAAGTATACGGTTGGTAATTATTAGAGTTAAGGATTAGGCTATAATTCCGAATATAGTATAAAGTTATTATAGCCTTTATAGAAGGCTATAATAGCTTTATTATCGCTATTATTATATAAATTGTACTAATTTTATAATATTTATAAGAATATTATAAAACTAATTTCTTAAATTAGCTTCTATAAAAATTAATTTAAAATTAGAAAAAGTCTAACCATACGGTTACGAATGTCTATCCGTACGGTAATTTACTTTTTCCCTCACATATATCCCTAACCCTCGCGCGGCTACAGATGTTATATATATTCTTTCGAAAATTTCGCTTAAAAATCTAAGTATTACTATTCTTTTATATATAATATTAGACTATAGTGCTTAGACTAAATACGCACCTATTACAACTATTAGCAATTGTTACGACTATTAGCGATTGGCTATTAGCGATTATTACGGCTATTAGCGACTATTACGGCTATTATGGCTATTATAACTATTACGGCTATTAGCGATTATTACGGCTATTATAGCTATTAGCGATTATTACGGCTATTAGCGACTATTACGGCTATTATAGCTATTATAGCTACTAGCGATTATTATAGTTATTATAGTTATTAGTGATTATTATAGCTATTACGGCTATTATTATTACGGGGTAGAATATTATTAGGGGTAAGGTTAGATAAATATAATTATACAAAGAAGGAAAGAAGGAGAGGAGGGAAGAGTGCAGTCTAAATATAAGGTAGGCTATACTATATTTAAATCTAGACCGAGGCTTACTAGTACGTACGTATATACAATCCTATTGGTTAATAATTAATAAATTCGATTATATAATATTTAATACTATATACTATTATAAATAATCCTATAATATTACCTCCTTATAAAAGAAGTTTATAGAGTTTTAAACGATCTATTTAATATATATATATAAAATAATAGATTATACTTCAATCCCTATCTTCTAATTCTTCGATCTATAATTAAACCCTTATAATCTGTAATTAAGCGGCTATATTATTATTTCCTTACTAATAGGTCTCCGCTTTCAACCATACTTCTATATTCTTTATTGGGGGCCGCTTTTCTTATTAAACTTCTATTATCTTCCTAAATACTTTATAAAAGAATTTGTCCATCTTTTTTAAATCCTTTTTAAATAGAGGTTCGAATTCCTAGTTTACTACTTTAATTGTAAGCTCCTATATTTGTACTTTACGGCTAGTCGTAATAATTATTATAGCGGTATTAATTTACTCCTTTAAATTAATAATATATTTAAAGCGTTTCGAAAGTAGTATTAGGGCAAGTAACGCCGTATAATATATTTAAAGTACTAGGGCCCTCGCTATATAACGTATTTAGAGTACGGGCGACGCTATATAATATATTTAAGGTATTAAGGCCTTCCGCTCTTAAAATATAATTTTAATTTTTAATTAATTCTAAACTACTAGCGGGATAAAGGTATTTAAATAATTGTAATAAAATATAATAATAGAATTCCTTATTCCTTTAATATTATTAAAGGGTTCGTCGGTAAAATTATAATATTTCTATTTTATAATATAAAACTAATAATAGTTATTTCTTCGTTAAAAATAGTTCAAGAGCTTATTAAATTCCTATTCTACTACTTCCTTATAATTATTTATTTTAATTATAACCCTACTTTCGTTAATTCGTATATTACTTTATAAATCGGCTTAATTAAGGAGGCCTTTATAATAAAATTTTACTATAGATACGTAGAATATTAGTAAATACTTTATATTAACGGGTAAAATTAATTTAACGTTATAAGAATACGCTTAATTTACTTTAAAAAGGCCTTCCTATTAAAAGTATAGTTTATTGTATAATTTATTATTATTAAAATTAATTGTATTAAATATAATAAAATTACTAATACGGTATTTTAATATATTAAACCGATTTTTATTAGCGTTAGCCTCGTATTAGTCCTATACTTTCTTCGTAGAAGTACGTATATAATCCTATATAGCCTCGAAACGAGCGAATAATTCGCTAGCCTTTAAATACTCTTTTTACTATACCGGCGAAAAACCCTTTAATAATATAATTACTATTAGTTTAATATTTATACGGGGGTAAAAATTATAATTAATAAAGAAAGGAATTATATTCGTAGTTTCGGATATTATATTATTACTTACGAATTCCGTTAGTAGTAATTATTATATTTAATCCGTCTATATTTAATTAACGAAGATTTATAAATATTATTCTATTTCTATATTAATACGCTCTATTTAAGTATTTATTTATAGGTAGAAAGCGGAATTTAATAACCTCTTAATAGTTAGGCGCTTATAAATAGTAAATTAGAAAAGAGAAATAAATTACGAGTTACGGTTAGAAACGACGGTATTAAATAGGCTATAAAGGGTATAAATATAATCGATAAAACGGTCTATTAATTCTTCCGCTTCTATAATAATAATTGGGATATAGTAATATATTTTATTAAATAATTTATAATAATAGCGATATATTTAAATTTCTAACCTAAATATAAATTTTCTAATAATAGAGAAATGTAATTAACCGAAATATCTGTCTATAGTACGTAAGCTATAAATATAAACTTGAAATAGCTTACTTTAATTTATTATAATACTTTCATTCTCGAATATACTAGGCAACCTTTATAATAAGTTCGAACGGCTTCTATTATACTTAATTAATATTAGTATTTATTTATCTATATTTATATCTTATCTTTACTTAGATAGCCGGCCGTTAGTAATAAATAGGCGTGGTAAATAAATAGTAAATAAGTAATAGTATTATTTGGGTTAATAAATACCCTCCTTCTATAATAGACTTTACTTCCCGTTATAGAATATTCGGCGAAGGCGACTTTAAATTTCTTCCTAATATAAGGGCGCTATTTAGTATAATTTAATTCTTTTAAATAATTAATAGCCTCCTATATTAAGGTTAATCAGTTATAACTTTCGTTAATAATATTGTTAGTTAATTTATTTGGTTCTTTTAAAATATTTAGGAATAGTAAGAATATTTTTCTATTGAAATCGAGGTTATCGCTAATTATTATAGCCGATAGAAAGAAGTATCCTTCCTTAAAGCGGGCTAGGTCAATAAATTTATAATTCCTTACCTTTAAGTAATAATCGTCTATATTTAGAAGTATATCCTTTAGCTTTCTATTTAGTGCGTTAGAGGGAAGATTTTATAATTCTAGCGTATAGTAGATTAAAAAATTAAAATGTAATAGGAATTATAACTATTATATAGAGAAACGCTATCTGCACCGCTGCAAAACTCTATCTGCACCGCAGCCCCGCCGCCGCCCCGCCCTTCCCGCGCGCTAATATACTCTAAAATTTTTAAGCCAATTAAATCGCTCACATCCAAATTGTAGTCTACCCTATACTTTGCGACTATATTCTTTCGAAAATTTTACACTAGAAATTTAGGCATTATATTCTTTTATATAATATTACGTACCCAACCTAAATGTACGCCTAGATATATACTTAAATTAACTACTTTACAACGCACTTTACAACGCACTTAGCGGTACGGTTGTACGTTACACAGTCGTACATCACTCAATTAAACAATTAATTAATCGTATTCAATCTATATTAATCTATATATTAATAATCTATTTAATTTCTATTATAAAATCGAGTAATTTAATTACCAATAAAAGCTCCAAAATCCCAGCGAATATTCTAAAGTATTAGAGTCGAGCTTCCTTACTAGCCTTATATACTAGCGATTCGTATATTACGCCATTAAATACTAGCTAGGGTACTAGTTAGCATACCTCCCCTACCCCGTATAAATCTACTTCCTCTTTCTCCTCCTCCTCTACCTTTTTATATATCTCCTCTTCTTATATTACTACGAAAGTAGCCTCGTTCCCTCGTCTATATACTAGCTAGACCGCGGCGGTCAACCTTATTAATTTATTTAAAATCTATACCCTCTTATATAAATATATTTCGCTAAATAAATAGCGCTACTTGTATTAATATAGTAGGATTATAACCTACCCTAAACTATTAGCCGCAAGTAGGTTAGAAACGAAGCCTTCTTCGAAATTGTAATACCGCCGCTTAAAATTGAGTTAGCATAATTGAGGGAGGGGGAATTTAAATATTAATTAGCGTAATTAACCGGGGAATATAAAAATTAATAGTAAATAGCATAATATTTCGAAGGCGGCCTTTAAACTTTATTACTTTATTGAACTCTTAATATTATAAATACTTATTATTATTATTAAAAAATCTAATAAATTATTAATACGGGTAAAAATCTAATTTATCGAATTTAAATAATTTTAATCGGTCGAATATACATTCGAATATTATATACGAATATAGTAAATTAAATTATATAATAAATTTGCCCGTATATAATTCTAATTTATCGGAATATAAATTAATATCTATAAAAATAGTACCGAATATAATATAGTACTAGTAAACTACCTTTTTAAACGTTAATTAAAAGACTTATTTAAAAATAGTATTATACTACTCTTTATTAAGAAATTCGTTTATTATACGAATTTTCTCCTTTATAATCCTTTTATTTATTTTCTTTTTTATTGCGGCGACGAATTTGAAATTCTATTAAATCGTTATAATAACCGTACTATTACTTATATAAAATATATAAAAATATTAGAATTAGTATAAAATATATAGGGGGAATATAGGTTAGTATAGGTATTAAGGCTAGATTTTACTAATAATAATGAAATTCTTAAAATTATAATTAGCTAATTTAATTAGTAATATAGTACGATAATTAAAATTAAATCTTTTGTTAATATAATACGTAGCCTATTCCTCTTTTACGGTTATATACGTTTCTTTTAAATACATAATAATTATTATTTATTACGAAAAATAATTATAGAGCTTTATAAACGCAATATCAAAATCTTCTTTAATATACATATAATATATATATTTCTAAAGGGTATAAAAGCTAATTCATAAATATTCTACTATATTAGGGAGAGGTTCTAAATTATTTATACTATTTATTAGACGGTTGAAATTATTAATTATCATTCGATCTTCTTCGTCGAATTTATTTAAAATCGTAGTATTATTAGGAATATCGTTAGGTAGTTATATTAGCTAGGCTAATTAAGTTAATTAGGGTGCTTACTATATTAATACCGATATTTTTCGCTAGAGTTGTACTTATATTATAATAGTATAAATATTAGTAACTTAGGCAGCAACCTTCTTATCTTATTTATATTTAATATTTAATATTATATTCTTATTAATATAGAAAATATATAATTAGGATTTAACTTCTAGATAAACTCGTTTAATAGCTGCCTTCATTACCGTATTATAATCTATAATAGTTATTAGCGGTTTAATAATACTAATAATTTAACGATAAATATTAATTTAATTTATTAACTAGTTAAATCCCTTTTACCGCTCGTTATTAACTAATCTGAAAGCGTAGTTAAAAGTATAGTTAATACTAATTATATTAATAATTTAGAAGAAGGCGAGCTCCTTATTATTAATTTTATACGTATTATTATATATTTATATATATAGTTAATATTACTAGTATTCCTCTCCCTAAAGATTATTTTAAAATATAGCAGTTAATTTCATTTTAATTATATTTACTTAATTAATTTTAAAGTAGATTTTGTTCTTTATAAGAAATTTTATAGTTTATTAAAATAGGGTATACTTAACTATAGCCTCCTTTTTGAACTTATAACGTAAATTCTCCAACTATCTAATCGTAAAATATAAGTTTAGGAATTATTATTATAATTCGATAGTAATTTTACGGTTACATATATTAGGGCGGTCAATATATATAATTATTAGAGTTTTATATTCAATTTTAAAAACCCCGTAAATTTATATTTATTTAGTAGGAGGATAAGTATAAGATTTATAGCCTTCCCGGAATTTAAAAGTCCACTTCTTATCGTTATATTTTAACGCCTTAGTATACCCCTACTAAGAGCACCCCTATTTAATTATTAATATAGAACGAGAGTAAGCGTTGGATTTGTAAATAACGCTATTTACGTATACGAAATAAAGTTATATATAATTAAAGTCCTTTATAGTATTACTAGAGCGGCTTTTTATTACGTTGTAACCAAATTCTCTTACCCAATTTTAAATAGCTATAATTAACTAATCGAACTTTTCGTACTAAGTATTAAAAACAATATAATTGCTATATTTATAGCGGCGAGAGGGGGGTTCGTACGGTTCGTCTTTTTAATCGCTAGGCTAATTATTATCGATTTCTATAAGTTGCGCTAAGGTAGGCTCGCTAAGGAGCTCGCTAGGGAGCTCGCTAATATAAGTATAAGATTCGCTAAGCTTAATAGTGCTCTCTAGGGTATTGCCTATTAAAGGTTTTAAATTAGGGTCGATAAAATTAAAGTTAATTATTTAATTGGGGTATACTTAACTAGAGTGTACGCCCGTCGGCTGGGTCGCTACATCAGCTATTTACGTTATAATTAATTAGGGAAATATATAAAAAAAATAACGGATTATTTCGTATTATTAATAAAGAGAGACTCTATCCGCACGTGGATAAAACTCTATCCGCACGTGGATCCACTTTTTCCCTCACACATATCCCTAACCCTGGCGCGGCCACAG